>KB455055.1:6061-21952 GCA_000341325.1 Panagrellus redivivus
GAAGAAAGAGAAGAGCGCATTTTCGGTGTGGCGTACTCATTCAAATTTCCCACCAAGTGCCTTCTGATTATACCATTTGAGAGATTGGAATATGCAAATGTCTGACAAAATCCGTCAATAAATGGAATATAAACAGTATTTCAAAAACAGTTTTCGAAAGATGGCCGCCGAAACAATCTCTGTGTCAAACAAGCTTGTCGACATTGACGATGGTTTCCCGTTCTGGATTCCGTGTGACCCGACGAGTTTGACCTGTCTTGCCGGGGTTGCTGCCACGGCTACACTGCTTATTATCTTGTTGATGGGTGTGTTGGCGTATCTTATTGTCCTCATTGGAGAGAATTATAGGCCAAAGTCCAAGGTTTGGAAGGTTTTACACATTTGGTGGTTTCAGAGTGACAGTTTCAGGTTGATGTGCTAAAATACACTGCCCCAAATGACCACCGTGTCAACGTTCCCAGCGACAATGAAACCTCGGATTCCGACACCAATTCCGACCTCAGCGACTATCAACTACCGACGATTAGCTATCGGAACGCTTTTGCCGGGGTTTACGGTAATGAAAATCAGAAGAAAGTTGAGTAATAATGTTTTGGTTTCCTTTTTCAATGATTTGTTTTGTAATAAAGTGTTTCGGAACATCTTGCCTCCAAGTAATTATGATCCAAACAATGGCTGTAATCGCCCACCACGCACATGAAACACGTTATCCAGCCTAATGTAAGGATTTCGTGAAATCCATCCACCCCAGGCACCCTGACCACGTAATCCTCAGGTTCGTCGTCGTGTTTTTCGCGCACTTTGCTCTCTTCTCTTTCCCTCTACACTTCGCTCGCAGCTGACTGACCAGCGACGTCACATCCAGAATCGCTGAGCCGGTCAGCGCGATGCCCGAATCCCTTTCCAAAAGCCTGCTTCTGGCGACCGGCACCGACTGGTTCCATGACCTAGAGGGGGACTGTTGCTGCAACCAGCCGTCGTCATCAACGCAAGCGAAAGCTGCCAGGAGCGAAAACGAGTGCCAGCCAGGCTAGGCTTGAAAGGGGGCGGAGCCGTGGTGGATGTGCAATCGCCTGAGGGGGTAAAGTGAAAGTGAACCGAACCCCTGATCCCCGTCCCCGCGTTCCATGGGGGAAGTTTGACTCGGGGGGACTACATTATGGGTAATGTCGTGAATTGGGACTTTGGTGGACGGAAATACGGCTTCGCGCAAGAACGGGTCTCGGCGGGAATTTTATGGGATGATAAGATTGCGACATTTCTGGATTTCTGCGACTTGGATGGGAGAAATTGGAGTTTTATTGAAAATGCAGCATCCTTTGTCGGACGTTTGAACTCGCAACAATGTGCTTATTGGCGTTGTGTGCCGAGTGCCAATAATTTTAAGGTACCGTAACAAAATTATTGTTGTGGCGCCTTTTTACTGTGTTTTTAAGTTTTCTGACTTTTCCTATGAAAAGTAGAACCAAATAGTGTAAAAGTTTGTCTCATTTCAATTCCAATCGGCCAGTTTTCCCGCATTCAAAACAGTGCCCTAAAAATTATTCACGATTCCATCCCAAGTTCCTCTTCGGCTCCCCACTACCCCGATTATCGGTCCCATAAGTGAAAGTAGTCGATGACGAGCCGGATCCATTTCACTGACGTCCACTAATGCCCTGTGGCGATGGTCACACACTGTCACGGTGACGCTGACCCTCCGCAACTCCGGTCCACTCCACGCGTCGTTGTTATGTATTCGCGGCTGGAAAACCGGGTAAGCATGAGTTTGTGCTCCTCTGTTCCCTCCCTCCCTTTCATTCAGAATCCGTTCCCTCCGTGGTCACCGCCACCCTGAAAAACGGAACATGCCTAGGGCCAGTTACCTCAGGGCATTCCATCCTCATATGGAGATACCATATATCCATATATAGCCCCAGCCTGCCAGTCGCATGCCTCCCTCACTCACTCACTTTTTTTTGCAGCCTCCAGATGAAAGGGAAACGAGAAGCGATGCAATGCATGTGCTGGCATCCGAGCCCGTTGACCCAATTTTCACTTTCGCGCACAAACGCCTGAGGCGATCCGCGCCACAAAACAAAGCGCAGACTTGCTTTCGGGGAGTGGTGGTGAAACCGGCCAGCCAGGAGCGCCTCTACCTCTCTTATCCCATCGCGCCTGCCAGTGCTGTCCGAAAAATCCATGGAGCTGTTGCCCTCCGGCGACTGACTCGCCTGTGTGTACCTCGGGGCATCTGGGGTTGCAGCATCGGACGATGGTGGTCATCATCGGTCGAACGGCGCTCCCTTGGCTTCGGGGGTGCATTTTCACTTTCACTCTGGATTCGGCTCTCCATTTATTCGAGTATTCAGTCATTTTTATGCCTAACTCAAAGTTATCTGTGAAATTTTTCAACTTTGGTTCCAGAGGCCTGTTTTATGGCATTAAAGTTCATAATCATGAAATTTGTTTACACATCTCGTGCTTTGTTTGACCATTTAGAGAATCAAAGGCGTGGACAGTATATCTGACGTGAAAGTTTAGTCTGATTCATGAAAAAGTGCATCAATTAGTGTCACTTTCAGTTTCTCGAGCTCCGTGTATCTTCACGAAACGGTCTTTTAAACCGTTAAACAAATGTAACAATGACATCATCTCTGACTCAGCCTACACAATTTACCTTTGCATCAGCGGTAAGTTTGTTATCTCATCTTTTTTTTGACTAAAATTACTTATCTTTTGTTAATTTTCATCAAAACCAATGCTTATTTTCAGCGATTTCTGCCGTTAGACCTGTCCCAACCCGTCTACGGTGGCCTCTACCCGACCTCCGCCGTCGGCACTCAACTCAATGGCACTCTGAATCCGTTTCTCTTTTGTCGCGAGATTCAAGACTTCACGACAGCGACTGATCAACATGCCGCCGCCGTCGCGAGCATCAATCTCGGCGGTCCGAGCCTTCTGACCCCCAGCAAATCAGCGCCGATTGACATTGACCATTCTGACAGTGATTCTTGTTCGAACAGTTCATCGAGTCACAGGTTAGCTTCATCCATCAGTCCAACAGTCAAACCTTCATCTCAAAATGGCGACAAAAAGAGGAAGGAACTCGTTCGAGATGATGCTTATTATGAGCGACGACGAAAAAACAATGATGCCGCCAAGAGGAGTCGAGATTCGCGGCGCAAAAAGGTTAGGGATTCTTTGATTTTGGTTTTCTTGGCTTTATGCACCATAAATATCTATCTTTCTTGCGGTCACTTTTTGTTTTATTCCGACAGTGCCTGTGGCATAAAAAGTGGAGCACACCTGCGAAGTGCGCAATGACTGCCCTTTTTGCATGCACTTTATGTCTGGAAGTTCGCCGTTTTCATTACCCTGGGATTTCCGCCTGGAAATAGCTCTTTGTTGCGACATCTGCTTCCTTGAGATTGTAATGCGTCATGTTACGCGCCTTGAACTCTTTGTAATGACCGTATTTGGCGCCAAGAGTGACACATTTCCGGTTGTGACGGTGTTTTCGAGGGCTGAATCCAGATCATAGACCATTCCAACGGTCATTATTGCGAAACTTCCATCCATAAGCATACTGATCTTTCAGGAAGAAGAAGTCGCTAGTCGAGCAACCCTGTTGGAACAAGAAAACATCGCTCTTCGACGCGAAGTCGAACGTCTGCGTTCCGAAATTGACCGCCACCGCATCGTCGCCATCAACACCAAGATCGTCGCCGATGCCATCGGTTCCGGAAATGCCGCATCGCTCGCTGCTGCTGTCGCATCCTCAACGGCGTCCAGCACATTCGCCTTCCCGACCCTGAATCGACCCTCACAAACGTGATCCCCCTTCCTTCTGCCCATGGCACCCATCCACAGTGCAAATTTTTCTATTTATTCATACTGATTTATATTTTGCAATTTGATGTGTACCCAAAAACTGTGTACTTTCTTCTGTCCATCGAGCAGAAACTATTTATTTCGCACCTTTTGCCAGCATACCGTATTATTAAAGCTTAATTATGTTCTACCTTCATACTGTAATCTGTGATATTTATCTTTCCTCAATGCCCGTGCAGTTTAATATTTATTTATTACAACAAATGTACTGTAAATTATTGTATATTTTGAATCGAGCGCTAACAATGTTAGAAAATAAGCATAGATGTGTCTTTCATGATCACGTGTGTCTGTTTTGTATGGATTTTGTGGGATGTTGTATCATAATTGTGTTGATAAAGTTGTCACATGCAAAACTGTAACTCCAAATTAGACATTAACGGAAAACACGCCCCGAGGCAATGACCAAAAGCCAACTTTCAACTCCCTCACTTAACCGCGGCTTACACGATTCTTGCAACATCAAACCCGCCTCAAAAGAAAGAGCCAATGTAAATCTGGTTTTCCAGATGCCCATAAATGACGCAAAATCAAAGTCACGTCCCTTCTATGAGTCACACAAAATGCCCTGTGGCTATGCTTTCCTCTGTCTTTCAATGGAGCATGGACGCCGATGCGAAGAATTACGTCGTTTCCGCGGTTCGGTGCATTTGACAAAGCATAAACATTCAGATTCTAATGGCAATGACATGCGCGAAGTTTAATGAAAATAGCCTCGGAGAAGCATGGTTTCAGTCACACGTAATATCGGAATGAATCAAATCGGCGACGTGAAATTATGCGTGTGAAGTGTGGTTGAAACTGAAATCGAATTCGACTTTGCAGACTTGAGAGCGAAAAGTGAAATCGTCGTCGGCTTTTTGAGGCGCGCCATCTGACCCAATTGCGACGCGTTTTGATACAAGGCTCTAAGGAACGCCGCGATGCACTTTGTATTATTTAGGCGGTGTTTTTCCTTCCGGAAGTCGCGCAATTCGTAGATTACTTTCGATTTTGGTTTCTATTACGCTTTATAGGACCTTTTTTGAAGTTTTATTCTGGTAACTTCGTCTGTACTATATCAGGTTACCCAATAAAACAGATTCTAATCCCTTTGTTTGACCATTGCCAGCCTTCGCACCGAAGCTGTCCCAAATCCGGGTCCCTTCTGATCTCCATCGTCCAAAAAGCCCTTAAAGACATCGGCCTTCACTTCCACGCAGAGGTCCGCAAACGTAAACCGGACTAGCGGAATTGCATCTCCTCTGAAGCAATAGTCGTAGCAGTCGTTCAACGTGCATCCATCTCTTCAAAATTCACGCTGGATATACGTGCGCTGCTTTCGAACAGCAATTCCAGCGGCCCCCTCGGATATGACAACCGTTAGCTCCTAATCCGTCTCCCTTCTACATATCATCTTTTGTGATTGACCAAGTTGGTCAATATGCCCGCGGCTTCCAATTCCAATAGCCCAATTCCGATCAATTTGATAGCCATCCTATCTTCTGCTGGTCCTTCCTCCAACCCCGGTCGGTCGTATGTATGTAATTCATCATCAACTTTTGTGGCCGTTTCCGTTTTCGTGTTTAACCAAGCATATCGTCGTGAAACTTTGCTTCTCCGTGTCACCGAAACCTATACCTACCGTGTTTATTTCTAGATTGCTGGGCCCGCGACGATGCGCGTGCCATCGCGGGTCTCTCCGCACAGATGCCTTCACCGTCTTTTGTTTGTTGTTTTTGCAGTTTTCACCGTTACAGTAAATGCGGCATTGCCGACAGAATTTGAACCCTTTTTAGAAGTTTTGTTTGAAACAGTTGAATGTGAGTACTATCAAATTTCATTTTTGTTAAGTTTTGGCATGATAACTTTGCATTTCTAGGTGAGCCTTTCCTTGCTGAAGCCAAATACATTTCCGTTAGCACATCTGAATGCCGTCCTTACACCTGTGACTTCCCACGTCAAATGTGTATGCGAGAAGCTGCACGACACACTGACGAAAGCGCTAATGAGTGTATCAGTATCCCAGCTGCGGTAAGAAACGTTATCGATTGATTATTGATCGATTTATCCCATTTCAGTGCCTAACAGCAGCCAATGGCGGCATCCCTGTTGGTCCCGGTGCGGCTCATATCGTAACCACCCCACCGCCTCGAGTTTTCGGTGGAGTTGCACCCGGTGGTGGAAATCCAGCAGATCGAATCAATGGCAACGGTCGACCTCCAGTAAAGCTTGTAACCGGTGCCCCAAATGTGCCGGCGCCACCCCCACCTCCGGATCGATTCCTGCCTCGCCTGGGCCCAAACCAGCATGGTGATATCTGTCAACAGGGCGTCCCCGAGGGCCGTTTCTGTGGATTCCAGCTCAAATTCACATACAATAAGGAAACAGGAAACTGCGAGCAATTCTGGTTCCCGGGATGTGCCACTGATGCGACTAACGACAATCTCTTCGGAGGTGAACAAGATTGTAAAATCGCGACTTCGCATTGTTCTGGTTAGTTTTGTTAGATTTTGGAAGTTTGGGAAAGGTGCAGGGATTCCTATGTTTTGATAATGATCAATTGGAAGCACTTGGGTTGGGTCAATTAACCACTCTGGGACTTATTTCTTTTAGCCGGCCCCGCTCCCACGACGACGACCGAGCGTCCGATCCGGATCCGCCGGCCAACGACGCCCGCTCCGCCACCCCCGAAAAGGACCACCACAACGGAAGCACCTCTTCCTGACTATCCCGATTCTGAGGAAGAGATCCCTCAGCCCCCACCAGCTCCAGAACGTGGTGGCGGCGGCTTCGGCGGTCGCGGTGGTGCTGGTGGAGTCGACCTTGGCTCCCTGGCCGGTAGCCTCATGGGTGGTGGTGGCGGTGGCCCTGGCGGTATCGTCGGCCAATTCCTCGGCAGTGGACTCGGTGGTGGAGGCGGTGGTGGTGGCGCAAGCTCCAGAGTCGTCCCCTCCGGCTACGGCGGCAACTCACTCGGTGGCGGTGGTGGTGGTGCACCTGGTGGTGGTGGCGGCGGCGCTAACTTCATTGGTCTCATCGCGAATGCCGTGAAGCAAGTCAGTAATAAGCCGGCTGCTGGAGCCGCTGCCGGAGGCGCTCCTGCCGCGACGCAATGGCTCAAGAACATCGATGCCGGTCAAATCACGAATCTGTTCAGCAGCTTGTTCGTTGTTTAACTTTAATTTTACCACCTTCTAACCACGTTTATACCAATCTAATGTTTAAAAACGGCAAAGATTCCAATGCAACATCAAATTTCAGCGGTCGATGATCTCTCCATACTCCAAAAACAAGATGCCACCCAGCTGTGTCGGATGGAACGTGATGTCGGGCATCGGGACTGCGCTACATCCGGCTGGCATAAACGCTTTTATTTCGACATTGCCTCTGGCGATTGTCGATCTTTCTGGTATCTTGGCTGTGGGGGCAATCTTAACAATTTCAAGAAACTTTCTCATTGTAAAACTATCTGTGGAAATCAAAAGGCGTGAAAAATAAAGATGTAAATAGCTATATTGACTTAAAAAGTAGTAAACTCATGTACAACTTGCAAACTATCAACAAAAGACATGAATATCCACAAATCAATTGTGCAAAAGTAAACTTTCCTAAACGCCATATTGACAAACGTCTATACTTGGACAAGTTTTTGAAAGTTTTAGCATTGTGTTTCTCATAAAATAGTAAAAACTGAAAAAATAGGTTAACAAGGCAGACAAAATTGTTTTTCTAATCTTCTTTAGAGTTTTTTCAAATCTTCTCCCAAGAGGTTAGTGAGTAAGCTTTTTGCCTGCCTGTGCTTCTTCTTCCACCACGCAAGACGTAAATGTTTTGTTTACAAATGAACCAAGGTTCCGGAGGTCGCACTCCCACGTACCGCCTCAGTCTTACAAAACATCAACGTGAAGGACGGTGTCTCTCAAGAGTCATTTTGCAGGTGTCGTTCTTTTCTGTGCGGCCTGGTCCCAACTTCCACAAAATTGGGGAATTCGTTCGGTCCATTGAGCTTCGTGGTGTGTGAAATCGCGTTTTGTCAGATTTTGACTTTAAAAAATGCTTTATTTTAGTTTAAAATGGCAGTCCGACCCTTTTACAAGAACAAAAACCACTACCTCAACTATAACAACCGTCATCAAGCAGTTCAACCGTATGCCCCCATGCTTCCCCCAGTACCAATGCTGCCATTAGCACCCTTCTGGGGCCCTGGATTTGGTCCATTAGCTTGGCATCACGCTATGATGCAGCAACATCCAGCCTTTGCGGCGCCGATGGCGATGCTCCGTCAAGCTGAGACACAAATGTGGGAAGAACACGTCGAACACATCAATGAAACGACTCCCGCTCTCGGTCCTGATGGCGAATTCTCTTACCAATGCAATGCCATTGGCTACAAACCGGAACAGCTTGGCATCGATATCCACGACAATGAGATCGTCATCCAAGCCCAAAACAACAGCAACGGCCAACACGTTTTCTACCGTCGATTCACACTGCCTCCTCAAGTTGAACCTGAATCCCTGAAGTGCGATATGGACGAAAACGGCATGTTGACAATTGGCGGTCGCATCGATCCGAATACTCGTGGCATCGAGTACAACCGTGAAAATACGAGCAGCAGCAGTGGCGGTCGACGCACTCCAATTCCCATCGGAGTGTACAAATCTAGGCCAGCTATCAGTTATTGATGTTTTACCGTTTACCTTTTGATTAAAAAATTGCACATACAAAATAAAGCTGTATCCTTGAATTACCGGTGAAAAATCAAAATAGGAAAAAGTTTAGCTCCTTAAGGGGGTCGAACCCTTGACCTTCGCTTTAGGAGAGCGACGCGCTATCCACTGCGCCAAAGGAGCAGTGGGAGCCAAGGTCTCAGTTTGTGTAGTGCAAACAATGCATCTAGTCCTATGGCATGCGAAATTGTGACAAAAACTGTGCTTTCAACAAACAAATCGAGGTAGAACAACTATTCCAAGGTTTCAAAGTTCGCAAAATGTAAGAGCATTGTTGTTCGGTATTGTTCAAGTGATTGTTTGTTGGGATTTTTATGTTTAGCGCTTGAAAACAGCGGTAAAAGTGGAGAAATCGTGATTATAGGTACTATTTGCTACAATACAGTTCTGATCCGTGTATGTACAGAAACAGTGTGGTTCACATTAGTGTTTTGGCGGTGATTACTTTCCGCCGCATCCACAAGGTGATGGCGGAGGTGCGCATCCGCACGATGGTGCCGGTGGTGGTGGCGGAGGAGGGGGAGGAGGCGGTGGCGGGCAGCAAGGTGGTGGCGGCGGTGGACAGCAGGGTTGCGGAGGAGGTGCCGGAGGGCTGGAAATAAAAATTTTTGAGAATTCTAATTGATTCCAAATTGGGTAAGACCCTCAAATGCGACAAAACAAACGAAAATGCAGTTTTAAGTTAACTTTAACAATGAAAATCGACAAAAACTTACGCGCAGCATCCACCACCACCACCACCGCTCTGCGGGAACAAGAAGCCTTCAACAGCCACAGCGGCGAAAATGATTCCGAAAAGACACTGCAGAAGCTTCATGGCGCTCAAATCGGCTAGACAGCTGATGATACAATATTTCCGCAGCTTACAATGCCTTATATACTCCAAAATTCGAGACAGACACTCGTCTGTCACGTCGATAAAACATGTTTTTCTTGTCTGTTGTCATATTGCGCATCCAACGGTAGCACTGTTTGTCTGATATCACACCGTTTATCGCCTTCAGACAGTTTAATCTGCAAAAGCTGAACTATTTCGACTGTATGATCCCTGTTGAAAGACTTGTTTTGATAGTCGGTCAACAACACGCTTTTTCTGTGCCATTCAAAACAACGTTGACATTCTTTAAAGTCACTCCGCTCCTGGTTCAAACCTGATTGTATCAGTAGATTGTAAAACGGTACATAAGCGCACCTCGCATTGGTCAGTGACTTTAGTTACTACAGTTAAGGAATTCTGAAATCCTTCGACCGGTTTGATTGCATTCATAGTTTCGTTTTTCCTATCAGGTTGACTTGAAAACGGAAAAAAAAAGTATATCAGATCAGTCAATCAATGCGATGCCGACTTCTACCGGAATAACATTTCGCGCAGAGGTGACACCTTTGTCGCAAAAAGTTGGTCAATATGCACTCTGAGATGGGATAGATCTGCACGCTCACGCCACGCTGTCGACACACGCATACAATGCCAGGGGGGCTATGTGTAATGCCGGAGGCAATATCCAGCTGATTGGAAATGAGAACCCGCTTTGCAAGTAATAAACGCTTGGAATGCGTGTACCCTGGATTTATCGATGTCATGGAGTTTGTGATTGGATTTCAGACGGACCTTTGTTAATAAAATTCAAATAAAATGGAAATGTGCCATGAAAAAAGTGAGCTTTTGTTGAGACATGATTCTTCGAAGACGGCTCGGGCAATAAAGCTAGAATGACGAAGAGTATATAAGAGATGTCCTGGGAGGGCAAAAGCGTCACAGTTTCAAATCGTGTTCAAAGCTTCAACTAACTAACAATGAAGGTCTTCAACGTTTGCTTTATTTTCGCCATGGTCTTCGGCATGTCGCAGGCTTTCTTGTTCCCGATGCCAAGTTCAAGCTGCTGCGAGTGAGTTGTCAAGCTTATGTCTTGTGGTTTTGTTTATTGATATTAGCTACCTAACATAACTGGCATAACTGTGATTGGCATTATTCAAATTTCCAGAGCCCCGCCGGCCCCTGCCTGCGGATGTGCCCCTCCACCGCCGCCTCCCCCTCCTCCGGCACCCTGCTGCCCTCCGCCGGCACCGACGTGCTGTGAAGCTCCGGCTCCTGCTCCCTGTGGATGTGGCGGCAAGTAAACTCCTGATAATTCACCACGATTATCATGGGATTTAAAACTTTGTTATACACATTGACGGTTTGGGTGATCAAGTTTTCTTTCGTATTGATTTAATTTCATTTGAATAAATTGGTTTGTAGAATATGACTTTTTAAAATCACGAAATATCGTACTTTGTTACAACTAACTCTACTTGTAACTAAACATTTTTATAAAGACAAATATTTTAAGTTTAAACCTACTAGAAATTCTTTTAACTGATAAAGTATAGACAATTGAACTAAAACTTGAACTTTAACGCTTCCAGAATCTGATTTACAATCAACCATTCGAACAAATCTCGTTTCTTTATCGTTTGCAATGATATCCTTTAGTAGTACAGTTCTCCTTATAGCTAACCGATCAAAAAACTGTAGTACATTCTTGGAAGCATCCTCTCCGCCCCGAAAAGGCTTCAATAAACTCGTTTTTTGTTTGTAGCTCAAAAAATAACAATGAAAAGTGCACAGAAGTCCTGTACTTCACACTGTTTTTGAAAAGTATATAAGCGTAATCTGTCGTCAATGGCAGATATCAGTTGCCTGTGCAATCGGCTCAATTCGACATGAAGCTTTTCAACGTTGTTTTTCTTTTTGCTCTCTTTGTCGCAGCTTCAGCTTCGTTTCTGCCGATGAGTGGTGGTGGATGTGGATGCGCGTAAGTTTTGGCTTTTAGTCTATGGTTACTGTATTTGGGTAAAATTTCTAGGCCCCCACCTCAGCCCTGCTGCCCGCCGCCACCTCCGCCGCCGGTGCCATGCTGCCCTCCGCCGCAGCCTTGCGGTGGTGGATGCGGCAAATAAGCCAATTCACTGTCACCGTGACGTGCTCCACAATCATGGCAATCACTCTCTCCAAGGGTTTCTGTAAAAATTGAACTCGAAAGATGACTATTCTAAATTCCTATCGTATATCTGTAGACCCCCTTCAATTTCAAATAAAACCGTAGTTCGTATTGCATTTCGTCCTCGTTGAAAAGTGCAACTTTTTATGAACATTGAACACTTCACCATCGATAACATCGAAACCGGTTATCCGCCTTATCTGCTGCGCAAACAACGTGAGATCCACAGGGCATAACATCTTGACTGACTTTTGGGAGAAAATGAAATAAAGATCAAATGGGAGCATATCCCAAAACATTAAGTTGCATAGTTGGACTCCGTGGGAAAGAAAACAATGCAATTCTATCGTGGTTAATGGCGGTGGGGGTGAACGACCAGCACCACTGAACAGGATAAGCCTTTCCGAATCGTGAACGGATGGAGACGCACGTAGGAATGCTAGTGTAAAAAAGTTGTATGGCGTTTATGATAAAAAAAAAGATGGCTAACACCCTAACTTAGCGTTAAGTATTGCGTATTAAGGAAAAAAAACTAACTATGATGTCATTGAAGCTGGTCATTAATCAGATATCACTGAAATGTGCAGAAAGTGAATTGAAAAAACGAGAGAAGTGGCTGTCAGAAGCTTCAAAACTGTCAAATTTTACTTCGAAAGTGTAAAGTTAGGCATTTTTACAAACCTGAAGAGTACCAGAAAAAAATAGTCAATTGTTGCATGTTTTGCGTACTGGTATTCAAAAGTGGTCACCTCTGAAGTTGAGTAATTCTGTGAGCTTTTGTAATTTCCACAATTTAGAGAGGTGCCGGAGTCCTCAAAACAATCAAATGTCACGTTGAAAGAGTCAAACCGACGAATATTGAAAGTTGAATATCAAGTACCAAAACCAAAAAGAGCAACTTTCAAATGTTTGTTGTTCTGGTATGTGAAAACATTAAAAGCACAATTTGACAATTAACGTACATATTCCAACATTTTCGGCATTTTTAACCATGTGAACGGGTGCCACAGGCTCTGAACTTATGAACTTTGTTTTAAAACGTGTACAAAAAAGGCGACTCTTGCACATTTTGTGCTTTGGTACTCAAAGTTCAGCTCAGTAAAAGCTAAATGAACAACTTGAAGTAACAAATTTGAATATGTTATCAGTTTTGGGATTTGGTACAACGCATTTAAAGATTGTCGAATCCATTGAACTTGGTCTTTAAAGTCCAATTTTACGCATTTTGATTTTATGGTTTTCAGAATAAAAGCAGGAGCAAAAAAGTTTTACCATCCTTGTAAGACCGGATAATACAATTTACAGCTAATTGACAACGAAATTACGGTCAATGTGGACGGTTGTTATTCCATAAAAACAACCAGGTTTGTGAATCAGCTTAATGCATTAGTTAATCCCATTCTTCCTTGAGTCAGTTAATTTGCACAGAAAATGCTAGACGTCGGGGCAAAATGGGTCTCCTGTGAAACCCTTGAAGGCGGAGAGATGCGCAAGGGAGGTGTGTTCCCAGTGAATCCAAGCGGCATCTTCGTCTAAGAACGCGCCGTCAAAACCTGTTTTCCGTACTTGCAACTAAGTAATGCAGTGGGGAGGGTCGACTTTGCCGTCCCGGTCAATCCGTATAAATATGCGTGGGATGATCGGGGAAAGGCATCAGTCGCTTCACCTTCTGATCCAACCAACCTCAACATGAAGCTCCTCAACGTCATCTTCATCTTCGCTCTCTTCGCCGGTGCCTCGGCCTTCCTCTTCCCGCCAGCTGCTGGTGGTGGATGCTGCCCGTAAGTTTAGCTTTAACTTTCTACTGTATAAACAACTCATAAAATACTATCCTTCAGGCCTCCCCCGTCGTGCGGATGTGCCCCACCGCCTCCTCCTCCTCCCCCACCGCCGCCACCACCGGCCTGCGGCTGCGCACCTCCCCCATCCCCCTGCGGATGCGGCGGCAAGTAAGCTGTGCCAATCTGAATCTTCAGGCCAATGATGGCCCCGTCTTAACGGTTTCTGTACAAACTGGAAAAACCACTGTTAAACTTCATTGTAAATGTGTAGTTACTACTTTCAATCACGCTTTGAGTACCAATAAAGCTGTAGTTAAGCATCTATGATGTCATTACAATTTAAACAACTTGCAATTTGTCTGAAAGTTGTCCGTCTCATTAAGAGAAGAACATGTTTATCCTGTCTGCAAAACAATATCTACGTGCACTTAGGTATGTGTCGAATTTACTTAGATCCAATAGATACGCATCAAAATTGCAGATTTTGCACTTATTTGCAAGCATAATTTGCAAAATGACGTTTCAAGAAACTCAAAGAAGAGAATAGACTCCACCAGAATTGAAACATGAAACACCGAATCGGGTCCATGCGATCTTTCTACTTCTTCCTCATAATAAACGTGCTCCCAACCCCACCCAAAGCCCCATAAATGTCATAACTTGTTCTTCCATGCGGTCAGCAACGTGCTCCATGCATGTAGCCACTGGTGTTGAAAGCGGAAAGCACGTTCGACACAATCCAATGTTCATCATTCCCGAATGGACCCAAGTGATACTGTTGCGATGATGTGAAGCCAAAAATAGTGATAAAACACAGAGTGAACACAATCATATTAAAAAAGGTCGTTTGAATGGGTTCATCTTACTGTTCCGTGAAATCACGCGATATGCATGCCTTGTCAAAGCGGAGGCTAGAACAGTTTCCAGAAGTTAAACTGATAAGACTGATAAGAGCCTTATAACACAATGACAAGGTCGCGGAAAAAGGGTTATAACCACGCGGCTAAGGCGTGGAAGTCATTGTTCGGCGGATTTGGCAACAATTTCCATAATGGTTGGGCTTAGGTTATGCTTGGCCTTTGTGGCATTGTGGGTTACGGTAATGGCTCGGGATCCGGAAGAGGATATGACTGTTGTATGTTTTTGATAGTTATTTTTACTTTTTAAATGCAAATTTTGGGTTTTCAGCCTGATATCATCCGCCATTGGGGCTACCCCGCCGAAGCCATCCAAGTCACTACAGCCGATGGCTACATTCTCGAACTCCATCGAATTCCATGGGGAAAGAACTCCACCTCATCTGACAAGGGCAACCGACCAGTCGTTTTCATGCAACACGGTTTGGAAGCAGCTTCAGACAACTGGGTCGACAATCTCCCCGGAGAATCGGCTGGATTCCTCTTCGCCGATGCCGGTTTTGATGTCTGGCTTGGCAACATCCGTGGTAACACTTACGGCAAGAATCACGTCTCGCTCGACCCTAAGAAGAAGGAATTCTGGGCGTTCTCCTGGGATCACATGGTTCAGTACGATCTTGAGACAATGATCGACTACGTGCTTAAGACTACCGGGCAAGATTCCCTCTACTATGTTGGACATTCTCAAGGAACCCTTATCATGTTCTCAAAACTGTCAGAAGACCAGAACTTTGCCAAGAAGATCCGAAAATTCTTCGCTTTGGCCCCCGTCGGATCTGTCAAACACGTAAAAGGCCTTCTGGAGTACGTTGGAAACTACTTCTACGACGAAATCAACATCATTGGTTCCATCCTCGGCGACGGTGAATTCCTTCCCTCAAATTGGGCTATGAAGCTTATCAGTGATTTCGTTTGCGGCGTTTTCGGTGGTAATGAGCTATGTGAAAGCATCATCTTTCTGCTTGGTGGTGTTGACAGTATCCAGCTTAATTCGACCCGAATTCCCGTCTACGTTTCTCATAACCCTGCTGGCACATCGACCCAAAATGTAACTTTTTTCTTTTAAAATTCATCAAATTGCAACTTTTTATCTATCCCTTTTCTAGGTATTGCACTGGGCACAAATGCAACGCACCGGCCAAGTCGAAAAGTATGACTACCGCAGCAGTAGCAAAAATCAGCAACACTACAACACTTCCTCACCACCAAAGTATGACTTCACGAAAGTCAACGCCCCAGTACATCTTTATTGGTCAGATAAGGACTGGCTCGCCGACAAGCAAGACATCCAAGAATGGCTGATTCCTAACCTACCTCCACAATATTTGGTTGAAAACAACTTTGTCGAGGAATTCAATCACATGGATTTCATCTGGGGCCTCCACGCAACAGAGAAAGTTTACAATCCGATTATTAAGACTGTAACGGAAGATTGGCAAAAGTGGCAAAATTCTGCATAATATTGAGGGTTATATTTATTGATTTATATTGATTCACATTGTAAATATATTATTGAAATTGTGGCATAAAAGTTGACATCATTAAAATTGGTAGAGATTAAAGACTTAAGACGCAGTTTTTCAGCCAGCCACGGAATAAGGTGAAAACGGCCGTCCCCGATTTTTAC
>KB455060.1:3681-35952 GCA_000341325.1 Panagrellus redivivus
TATCTTTATGCGCCGTTGTGTCCATCCATCTCCACAGATCCAGAAGTCGTGCGATTCATCGCCGGCATCATCCAATGGCAGTGCCACGAGCAGTTCCACCGACGAAAGCGTCACGACCATCATCGAAGCCAAGCCCAAACTGTCATTGCCGATCCAAAACGGCCCCCCACCAAACGCATCATCCCAGAATCAGCTTTCATCGAGTCGGCATCGCCTTCAACACGGCCTCGACCGCCAAATCATCCCGACCATCCTGACTGACACGCCCACAGGCCGCCCACGCAATTGTCGGCCAATTTGTGCGGCGCGGAAAGAGCGAATCCCGTGTTCGTGTCAACAGTGCCTCCGGGCCAAACGTCTCACCGCCAAGAATTCATCATCTTCCACGGATTCCGTCGTTACGACCACCCTAAAGGCCCTGAAAAGTGTGTTTAACCGAGAAAAGAGGAAAGAATTCCGACCCTAATCAATGAATTCACTATTTTTGAATGATTGTTATGTTATGTTTTCCCAGATCGTATTAGAGTTTTGCTAAAATGTTGTATTTTGTACTTCTTAAATGAACCTATTTACTTAAATACTGTGTTGGTGGCTACAATTTAGAAGCAATGGTCCTAAAGCAATAAATACAATACAAAGATTATTAAAATTAAGCCGACTTCTCAGTGATGGGACCAGCATGGGCGATGGCTTCGATCTCGATGCGGCCGTCTTTCGGGAGTCGAGCGACTTGGTAGGCGGCGCGGGCTGGGTAGGGCTGCTTGAAGTATTGGGCGTAGACGGCATTCACGGCGACGAAATCGTTCATGTCGGCGAGGAGGACGGTCGTTTTGACGACTGAAAGGGGAATTAGAGGGTTTTACAATAGTGATTACGGTATGGGATGGGGCCTACCATTGCCGAATCCGACACCAGCCTCCTGAAGGATCGCGCCAATGTTCTTCAAAGCCTGATGAGCCTGGGCTTCCGTGTCAGGGCCGACAAAGTTGCCAGTTGCCGGGTCGACGCCGAGGCTGCCACTGATGTACAGGGTGTCGGCGATCCGGACAGCCTGGCTGTAGGGGCCAATGGCAGCGGGCGCGTTTTTGGTCGAGATGATCTGACGGACGGCGGAGGACATGGCTGGAAGGGTCGTGGAGAGGCTGGAAATGGGCTATTTAGAGCTGAATCAGACAATGGAAAGAGTTAGGCGGGTTAGTCGAACTTGGGGCTACTGACAAGATGATCACACTCGCAATAACCGCGGTCGGGGCCATCATTGTGATGATAGTGGGGAGCGAAACGTGGTCCCAGATAGGGCCGTCACAAACAATCGGTGGTCGTGTCTGTCGATAAACGCAACTATTATCGACAGACGATAGATCAGTGCAAAAAGGGGGCGGAAGAAAACAGGCCACCGAAGGGGTCAGTCGTAAAAGATGCAAGGTCGACTTACCTACGGATGGCTGCAACCGATCGGAGCATAGCGTTTTCTATGGACTGATTGGGCGGTGCAAATTTCTGATCAATCTGACGCCATTAAAGACCAAACAAAGGCGGAACCGTGCAAAATATTCACGCGAATCAAAAGCGAATCGTGATTCCATTTCAAAAGGTGATGTAATTCATGTTTATTCTTGAAATCGAAAACCCGTAATCAGTCAATAAAGCGAAATTAGGTACCTAATTGTAACAATTTAGAAAATAGTCGTAATTATAACCCCAACTAGAACCAAAATACATCCAACAATAGTATGCGCGGATAACTTCCCCTCTCCAATGTAGACCCCAGTGATGGCTGTGATGAGGAAAGTTAACGAATTGACGCTGACGACGGTGAATGTCAGGGGCAGGTTGACGACCAAGGCCATGAAGAGCAGCTGAAAGCAAGCTCAGAAGACTGAATAAACATGTCCAAAGAAGCCTTTACTCACCGATGCCAGCTGATTCAACACAAAGGGCAGCGCGAATCTCCAATTCGACACGAAGCAATGCAGTTCCAGCAGCGGTCGAAGCCAGATGGCCGTATCCGGTGGTGGTCGTGTAGCCGACTTGGTGCCCCGGGCAATGAACGGATTTGTGATGCCCCAAAGTAGACTGACTCCGATGATGGCGAACATCTGGGGATCGAAGATGGTTGAAAGTTCGATTGACTCCATCTTCCCTGGAAATGGGTTGCGTTTAGAATCCGTGAAGTGCGCATACACTATGCATAGAGTGCGCGTATACTTCTCGATCAAATGGACACGCCTCGAGGTTGGGCCAAGGCTTAAAGTTAGTCAGAAATGCCCGCAGCAATGCAATTCGAAGTGAGTGGGGATGGACAGGGGTCGGCGTCGGCGGTCAGAGTGGTTTCGAAGGAACGTAGGCAAACAACACGCCGAAGCAGTCGGTTTTCTGCGTCGGCTTGCTCGCGCGAAACAAAAAAAACGAGTCAGAGTTCTTTGCTGTTCAGAGGGATGGATGGTCGGATGGAAAAAGGCGGAAACGAGAAAGAAACGTATGCGGAAGGCAGCGCAGATCTACGCGAGAAGGGGGCGAACCGGTGCGCAGCAGCATCTCGTCGCAAAGCTGACGTGGCCTTCATCGCTGACACCGTCGATGTTGACCCTCGGGTAGTGGTTTGTCCTTTGTTCGATGGGGAAGGGGCTAAACCAGTCAATGAAACCTGCCAGCGCGGCGGGTTAGCTCCATTAAAGTCGGCTGATCAAGCTGTTTCCGCTTTGTTGCCAGAGGCTGTGTTGTCGCACGGCACGCTTTGCCAAATGTCCTCTACCATGGGAAAGTGCGTCTTCTTTCATCCATATCCTTTGTAAATGGAATCTCCGCGAATCTTCCACATCCCCAATTTTGCATATGCCCATATCCAGAAGCATCCGTGTTCAATCAGATGGTGCACTTTCGACGGCATCAACTGTTTCCTTCATCTATTTTTTGCATCTGATCCCCAGCGCTCTCCTTTCAAAGTAGCCATCGCCCGAGGCAATATTGTTAGCATTACGTGTACTTCCCCGCCCTCCCGATCGCTAATCCCCGATATCCCGTCCAAAATCGCATCCATCGATCCCATTTCCAGGGCTTGACTAAACCTAACCCACCCCAATGAAGGCCTCCTTCGCCTTCACTGCCCTCACGGGGTTGCTTGCCATCGGCAGTATCGCCGTGTTGGCTGAGGATTACTACGAGTTGCTGAATATCCCTCGTGATGCCGATGATCGCACCATTCGAAAGGCTTTCAAGAAGTTGGCCATCATTAAGCATCCTGATAAGAATCCCGTGAGTTTACATTTGAAAAATATATATAAAACAGTTGAAATAACTTCGAACTGATTCCAGGACGACCCCGCCGCCCACGATGAATTCGTTCGCATCAATCGCGCCTATGAAGTCCTCAAGGATGAAGAACTTCGCAAGAAGTATGACAAGTATGGCGAGGAAGGCTTGAAAGACGACTTCCACGGTGGTCGGGAATATCAATCTTGGCAGTTTTACAATGACAACTTTGGTCGGTTTGAGTTTTGGATCAAGTTTATATATAAATAAAGTGCCGTTGTAGGTATTTATGACGACGACGCCGAAATCGTGACCCTCAGTCGCGCCGATTTCCAACAATCTGTCTTGGATTCTGGCGATTTGTGGTTCGTCAACTTCTACTCGACTTTCTGCTCGCATTGTCATGATTTGGCGCCTACTGTAGGTTTTTATATATAAAATTTACTGTTTGACTGTCAAAAACATTGTAATTGCTTTCAGTGGCGCGAATTTGCCCGTGATTTCGAAGGCGTCATCCGAATCGGTGCGGTCAACTGTGCCGAAGACCCGAACCTGTGCCAAATGCAACAAGTTATGGCCTATCCATCCCTGATCCTCTACCCCGAAGGCATCCAATTCCAAGGCCCGCGCACCCTCAAGGCATTGACCGACTTCGTTATGGCCCGTCTCACTGCCGAAGTCCATCGTGTGACCTTCAAAAACTATGTTGCCCTCTCGACGGAATGGGACCAATACGCTCCACGTCCTTGGGTTCTCGACTTCTGTGACGGCGAAGACGATGGAAGCTGCCTTACGAAGCAGAATCGCCGAAAGTTGGCTTCGATGCTGAAAGGAATCGCCAATGTGGGCGTTGTCGCGTGTCCGGAGCACAAGCGAGACCTTCTGTGCAAGAAGCTTCGTGACAGCGGGGTGGCCTTCTATCCGGCCGGGCAATTGAACGCCGAACAACAGCACGAGATTGAATCACTCGATGCCAAGGAGATCTACGCCGCTGTGTTGGATTTGATGCCGAGCTGGGCGGAGTTGAAGGATGAGGACTACGAACAGCTGATTTCCGAGAATCCGGAAGCGACTTTCGTTCGGTTCTACGATGGCAAGGCCGATGAAGATGGCAATCAGCGAGAATTGAAGAAACTGCCAATGATGTTCCCGGAAATTAAGACGAAACAGGTCGATTGTAGCTCGCAGAGTGATATTTGCAGTGAATTGAAGTTGAATAAGGAAGATTTGCCGAGATTTGTGTTGTTCAAGCCGGATGGAGGGTATGAAATCAACTATGGTGGGTCAATTTTGGCATTTGACAAAGTTTAAAACTGTCAATTTCAGTCAAAAAGCAATCGATCCACGATCTAATCTCCTTCGTGCGCGCATCTCTGGACTCCCAGTTGGTCACATTGACCGCCGAATCCTACGCCGAAGCCATCACCGGCGACGAACTCTTCATTGTGGACTACTTCGCTCCCTGGTGCCCGCCCTGCATGAAACTGATCCCAAATCTTCGCAAACTGCCTCCCACCATCGGCGATAAGCCCCTCCACGTCGGAACTCTCGACTGCGTCGCCCACAAGACTCTCTGCCAACAGGCTGGCATCGGCTCCTACCCGACGACCATCGTCTACTACAAGGACCAGACCTTCCAATCCGTCGGATCACACACCCCTGAAGAGATAGTCGAATTCATCGAAGATTCCCTCAACCCAACCGTCGAAATCCTTGACCCTGCCAGCTTTGACGAACTCGTCACCAATCGCGAAGCCGGTACAACCTGGGTCGTCGACTTCTTCGCCCCGTGGTGCGGTCCCTGCCAGCAACTCGCTCCCGAGTTCCGGAAGCTTTCCCGACTCATCCAAGCCGACCATGAAAACGTCCGCTTCGGCTCCGTCGATTGTGATGCCCATCGCCCTCTATGCCAAGCTCAACGTGTCAGCGCCTATCCCAACATCCGTCTCTACCGATCTCAACTCCATCGTCAAATGATGGAATACCCATCCAATTGGTGGCGCGATCACGGCTCGATGAAGCGCTGGGTCGAAGGCTTCCTCCCCTCACTCGTCACCGAAATCAGCCAGGACTTCTATTCGGAAATTCTCGGCAGCAGTGAGCCCTGGTTGGTCGACTTCTATGCCCCATGGTGTGGACATTGCATTCAATTTGCTCCTGTTTATGAGAAACTCGCAAAAAGCCTCGAAGGCCACGTCAAACTGGCAAAGGTTGACTGCGACCGAAGTCCCGGCATTTGCCAAGCTGCCGGTATCAGGGCATATCCGTCGATTCGGTTCTATCCTGGCTCGACTGGCGGCCAACAGAATGCTGGTGGTGTGGTCGTGCAGAGCCACCATCCGGATACCATTATCCAGACGATTAACCGTGTTCTCGCGCAACATAGAAGGGATGAGCTTTGAAAAAACTGATTTGCATTTTTGTACCGATATTCGGGTTCTTTGTGCCTTTGTTTCAATGAATATATATAATCAATGAATAAATAGTCGTTTTTATGGAGTTTGGATATATAAAATTGAAAGTTAAACTGATCTGGCAACTGAAAGTCGTTAAACTGATGGTCACTCGTCTGGGATATATAAAATCAGTCTATTGAGGCATTGAAATTAACGACAGTCCGTGGAAAGCTGTCTCGTAACAAATGAAAAAGCAGACAGCGATCCTTCGCGAAGCTTCGACGGCTTCCGTCGTGGAACAGACTGGCCACGCCGTCCCTTCCGCTCGCACTTTTTCCTGTCTGCTAGTCCGCGCAGGGGGCCAGGGCTACCGCGTGATAACGCCCCGAAGTGCCGCAGGCGGCTGCGTGTCTCGATGGTGCCCGCGGCGACGGTCACTTTCCCTGTCATCTGTCATCATTTCGCCGACAACGCCGACCACCGAGCACACGTGAGCCAAAAGCGTGTGTCCACTGCGGGGAAAACGGGTGCAGCCAGCGCAAGCGACCGACCGGTGTCTCGGCGCGATTTGCCTTGTCGGGGCACACGAGAGGACGTCGAAAGTGTTCGGGTGGATGCAATGCGGGTGCAAATGAGCGAGCGAGCCCCGACAGTGTTCGGTGTTTCTGGCCGGCGTCTGGCGCCAGCCTTCTGATTCTGAAGCCTACCCTTGGCTTATCTATCCCTTCCCAAGTGTCTCGAGATCCTTCTAGTACCACCCCATCCAAATTTCATTTCCATTTGACCCGCTAATCTACCCCTCTTGCCGCCAGTCTCGGATTCGTCATGCATTCATCGGACTCTCCCCCTATGCTATCCCCAACACTTCTTTCTTATCACTCGCGCTCCGATTCACGTTTTACCCATTTGTAATTCCCTCATACCGATCCCAAATATGACTATTTTCCATTTTCAGTCGCCGCTTCTTTGCCATTTTTGTCTTTCGTCATTCTTATCGTCCCCTTCTCCAATCCGTTGTACCTAGTACGAGGGAGAAAGGTAAATTAAGTCGGATGAGAGATGACAGAGGAGCAAATGGTGGTTGATGCCGCGGGCGGCCCAGAAGACGCTATTCCATGGGTCAGATTGGTCAAAACGTGAGTTTTTGATAACTTTTATATATAAATTTCACGTTTTACCGCATGAAACTTTCAGGCAAGCGCTCGGCATCGACGTTGCATCCTTTGTGTACCATGAATCATCAGGCTCATTCCTCCTCTTCTCCAACGAAGGCAAACCTTACCAGCTCCCGGCAGACTCAGACGAACTTGTCCCCTTCGAGGGTCAGATCGATGCGAGTCAGACTTATCACTTGCGATACGCGCCAGCCCGGCACAGCATCGTCTATCACTGTGGCAATCGTCTCCTGGTTCGACGGGACCAGTCTGGGACGATCTTGCTGAATTCGGCGTTCAGCACAGATGCCCCGATTCCGGCGAGAGCTGGTCGGTTTGAGCTTCCGATCCAAGAAGTATGTTTTCACCATCTTTTTACATGGCTTTTATATAATGTTGATCATTTTCAGGCCCTCGAATGGCAAAAGTTCTTCAAACTCAAAGGAAAAGCATATCTCGATCTGGAATGCCCGCCCATAACCATGATTGTGTCCCTCGTTGAGAAGGATTTCATCGCTCGCGGCAACGGACCCAAACCTCGTTCACTTTTGATTGTCTTACCCGAAGTCAGGACCTCTCTCAACGTGTTAGCTATCTACGCAGCCAAGATGAAGAAGGAGAACACAAGCGAGTATCCTCTATTCCCGTTGATTCACTGGTTGATTGAACGCATCAGATGGTCGATCGACGCGAACCGTCCCTATCACACCATTCCCGTTGATGCAGGCATGCCGACTCCGACGTCCTCACGTGCGATTGAAACGATGAAAAATGATGCGAACATGGTTGATGTCAATTCGATGAATTCCGAGGCTGCTCGAGTGCTCACTTTCAAAAAGTGGCCTCATATGAACTTCAAATACGCCTTGCCGTATCGGATGGCAGAAACGGGCTTCTTTTATCAGCCGAATAGCAGTGGCAATGATCGCGTTGTGTGCTTTAGTTGCAGCATATCGTTGGTTATGTGGGATCCAAACGATGAACCTTTGTAAGTTTTGAAAGTTTCTGTTTTACAAAACGGCGATATTGACCACACTGTGCATTCCAGGCAAGAACACGAACGCCATCACTCGAACCATTGCCGCTTCATGGATGAATGTTACAATGACAACGTTCCACTCGATGTTACGTCGGCCATTCTGCCGGCAATTGATCTTCCCTACACTCCTCAACACAATTCCCGGGTCGTTTCCAGTACTTTTAACGTTTCTGCCGAGTTCCACGCTTCTTGCATGTGTGAACCCTTCTCGAATTATATCCAGATTTGCGTGGTCCATCTCGATTCCGCGCCACTTGTTGCCCACAAGCTTCGGATTCCGCTGGCAGCCGATTTCATGAAGTCATTCCCCGATGTCATCAACAATGATTACCCAGTAATGCGCCGGAAAGGCATCAAAGTCACTGCGATGGCTGTTGCCGGCAAAGAACGCGACCAGAAGATCGACGATTCAGATGCCGAATGCGAGCTTTTCATCGGCGTCGATGTCCATCCCCTCTTCGTGAACCACAAGGCTGGCTTCGATGATTGGATCCCCTTCGTTCTCGTCTACAGGATCTCCCGCCATCTCGAACGTGTCACCGATGATGACACTGATAACCATCGTGTCGACGCATCGTCTATAACAGGTGCGGATCGACGGTTTCTCTCATCGTGGCAAGCGTCAGATCCTTTCATGGGTCTTGAGGCCGAATGGAGTTCAAAGTTTGAGGAAAACCCGCCAGAGGATTATTGGTCTTCAGATGATATCATCGATGACTACGACTTCTCGCCGACCGCACCCATGCCGAAGCCATTCACCGGTTCGAAGAAGGTTCCATCGAAAGCCCGCCACGAAGAGCCGTCGCCCACCGTTGAGCTGAGCTATGATCCATTCGTTTTGCGACATAGTCTCCTTCGTGCCGTCAATCTTTCCAAGGCTGGCAGCGACGATGTCGTGCCGTCCTACATTGATTCTTTGACGGTCTCAGATGTTGATAATGGCCTTGTTTGCGCCGTGTTGAAGCCACATGTTGCGGATAAGCCTACTCGGATTGTGCACTTTGAACGTCATTTTCAAGTGAATCCGCTGAGTTTGCGAACCTATGCGGTGCCCTCACCGGTTTTGAAGACGGTTATTTTGCCGGTTGATCACTTTGTCTCTGCCCGTGTGGTCCAGATGGGCGTGCCTGGAAGCTTTGGTACAAACGTGTCTATTGGTAGCACGATTTTCGTAAGTTTTTGCCCATTTTGCGTTGCCGATCTATCACATTTTCCGATTTCAGCTTACGAGTGATAACACGTTGTCTTTGTTTGATCCGGTATCAGATTCGACGATCGTGATTGCGAAAGATGCCACGAACTTTGCCGTCGATGAGAAGCAGAATGTTGTATATACTGACCTCGCAAATAATGTAAGTTTCTTTTAATTTGATATCGTTTCATCCATAATTTGTGTCATTTTCAGCTCAAAACTGCCGTTATTGCTGCTCCGTTGGCCGGAATTCAAAGGTCCAAGTTCGACGAACTCGC
This sequence comes from Panagrellus redivivus, assembly GCA_000341325.1. Classification (NCBI taxonomy): domain Eukaryota; kingdom Metazoa; phylum Nematoda; class Chromadorea; order Rhabditida; family Panagrolaimidae; genus Panagrellus; species Panagrellus redivivus. The sequence goes on from KB455060.1 coordinate 12,993, forward strand.
CATCTCCATGGTTGCATCGATAACCGAGCCCCAGTCCAACTCCAACATTGCCGACGTTGCTGAAGCCTTCAAGGATCACCCGTCGACGGGCGAAGTTCTCGAGCTCCTTCGCAATTTGGATGTTTCCAAGGAGATTACGGCTGAAACCTTGTCCAAGCTTCACAGTCTCATCCAATCCGAAACGGTGCTGTACGCCACGCACATATCGAAGGGCTTGACAGCGAGGACGGCTATTGCTGCAAATGAATCCTTCTTGCAACACCATCTCGGCTTCCAAATGGCTGCGCCGCCGCATTGGATTGAAGTGGCTCAGAATGTGGAAAACCAACAAGTCCCCGGCACTTCGTCAGCTGAGACGTCAACATCGGTCCCGGCTGCTGCTGCGGCATCCGCTTCTGCGCGACCCAAAGATGCCAGCGTCGTCCGAGATGAATCACGTTTGAAACCGACTCGGCAATGGCGTTTCTTCCCCGACAAGGAGCCTTCTCGACGGGCCTACGTCTTCGAAATGGCCATTCTTCCGGGTATGCCGTTGGCTCACTTCAACTTCAAATTTGGCTTCCAATCAGCCAAGCATGGATGTCCAGATGCCCAATTCAGTATTTTCCGACGTTGGAAGCATCAAACTCGATCTGTGCCCATTTCCTCGGATGTCGTTCGACTTGTGCCGTATTGCGATAACCCGGCATTGCTCGACAACCAGTGTGATCGGATTCTCGACCCCGTGCAGCTGCGAAATCATCTGGATCCAAGTGGAACCAGCTCCACGATCCAAATCAGCACGTCTTTCATTCTGGAAGCTCTGGCTCGGAACATGGAAACGCTCGAAGAAGGCTGGTTCACACGACCCGTTACGCTGTACTTGTTGGTTGAAACTTCCCAGAAGGCGTCGCTCCATCAACAGATCAATGCCCGAACCCACATGTTGGCGAATGTTGTCAAGAACCGGAACAAAGGCGACAAGGCTACTCGATCATCGAAGAGCAATCCGAGCAAGAAGAAGTCGCATTGTGAGTTTTTTACTTTCTTTTTTATCCATTTTTTGTCTAAATCATTGTTTTTCCAGATGCCCGCAAAGCCATTACAATGAAGCCACAAACAGCGTCCAGCTATGCGTCCGGATTCAGCAAATTGGGTTCGTCCGTTGTCAACAGGTCGTATGCGAAGCGAAAGGATGCGTTCCGCAACAAGGCTCCCGATACTCCTCCGGCGGCGCCGTCGACCCATCTGGACTATGCGAAGCTCTCCCCCGGCACCATCGACGAATTCTCCGTGACCCTATTCCGAGCAACCACCACCGAACCGCACAGTCAGTTGCAGCGATTGCTTCTCCAGAAGGACCCTATTGTCCAGACCAGACTGGTCGATATCGCCCTTCGGAAGACCATTGTCGGCACTACCGTCGATGAAATCTACGGTTCTCAGCTGCGCGCTTTGGACGTGCTACTCTGGGTTTCGACGAATTGGCGAAGTCACTGCAGTTCGGCGAACACGGCGTCCACTTCGACCACTGCTCGTGTTGTTCATGATTTCCTGAAGTACATCATCCAGGAGTATCCCAGCTTCTACACGGCTGCCTTTGCCCGAGCTTCGAGGAGTGTTTCGCAGAAGTGGTCCACTTTGTTTGGTCAGATTATTCGGTGAGTTTTGTCGTTTTGATTGTTTTGCAGTTGTAACTGTTGAACCTTTCAGAATCCTCGTGCATCAGGATAGCCAAAATGTTGAGGGAGCGCTTTCGAAGATCGTTGAGGACTTTGCGAACTCCATCTACTCTGACTTGACAAAGATTTCAAAATCAGCTGGATTGCATTGGTTTTTGTCGACCGTGTTTGCCACTGTGTACTCCCTGACTCACATGTCTCGTGAAGGTGATCAAATCAAAGCCGTCGACATCCTCCAGACTCGTTGCGTCGAAGTCGTTCAACAGATCGGCCTTGTCTTCCAGTCGAAATGGTCAGAATCGATACACTTTTCGCTGTCTACCCAGCATGGCTACAACGCGCTTGCCTTTGAACTGGTTTGTTTTTTACTTTTTCACCATGCAGTTCAATGTTTTCTTTGTTATAGGAATACTTCGATGCGCCGACTCAGCTTATGGGCTACCGGTACTTGACCGACAACGTTCCCATCGACTACGATGCGATGGCAGTATCATGTGTTGCGCGACGATGCCCAGGATTGCCGATGAGTTCCAGTGCTCCACACGCCCTTGGTTCAGGCTTGTCTGCATCTCAGCAGATGAATGCCCACATGCAAGCACTTCAATCGTTTGGACATTCGAGTTTCCAGTCCAAGTTTGGTAGTACATCGAATCCCAACAGAAATGCTCCCCCGGCGCCTCCGACCGGCGATAACAGCCCCGATGGCGATGTCACCTTGATCAGTGGAAAGTTGTTCCCGCACGAATCATACGTAAGTTGTTGTTGAAAAGAAGCTAGAAAGATTCTAAAGACGCGTTTTACAGGAAACTATGCCCGTTCTCGAGATGCTCAACGTCAACATGAACGAAGACTGGCAAACAAGGCGGAACAATTGGTCGTCCATCTGTGGTTCCCACGATGAATGGTTCGATATGCTCGATATCAAGGGTCCCATCGACAAGTCCCGCACCACCAATGTCAGTGCCAACAGCGTCGATGTGGCTGAGCGCTACTCCTGGAAGCGGTTCCCCGTCGGTGCCGATCTCATGTCTGGTTTGCTGGAAGTTGAGCCCCTCGGATTCACTGTTTCGACCAACTGCGATCACGCCAAGCTGTTCAATCCTGACACGGATGCCTATGTTCCGTTTGAAACCATCGTCGATTTCCCGGTCAACACCTTGGCTCCTGAAGTCAAGCGCTTCCTCGATGTATCAGTGCCGACGACCAGCGTGATTTTCGAGGAAGACTTCGAAGTTGGAACCAACTTTGCGCGTGATCTGCTCTACGGATTCTTGCCACCGGCAGACTACGTTCTCTGCTTTGAACGTGTGACGGCGCATTCCAAGCGAATCGTGACCCTCGACTTTGGTGGCCCTACATTGATCACGGACTTTCTGCTTCCACCCTGCGAATACGTCAAAGAAGTCATTGTCGATGGTTTCTGGTCTGACCGACAGCAGCGAGTGCGTCTCGGCTATTCCAACTCGATCGGCTACAAATCGTTGATCGTGTCCGGCTTATCTCCTGGCGTCATTGTTCAGAAGATTCAGCTGACCTATTCGATGCGTCGTTCCGCGAACATCAAGATGCGCGTTCCTATTGGCCGCTTCTGGGGTACCAAATGGCTCATCGGCGCGGAATCAGAACTTGCTCATCTGACCGCCAAGCCATCCGTCTTCACGTCGATGTCGATCAGCTCGCCTCCCAAGCCGTATCCAGACAACGTCTCCTTGCCAGCTGATGCCCGATCCAGCCTCACCAGCGTGCTCGAATTCTATTGTGAAGACGTCCGTTCCCGGTACACGATTCTATCTGGTGAACTCCGAGCGATGGTCGCCGATGATTCTGCAGCATCTTCCCAGTTGCGTGATGTCTACCGTGAGGTCACTGTGTTGCGCTATCAGTGGAACACGGCTTATCGGATCCTCGAACGTTTGCGTGAAGCTGCTCCCGGCTCCGCTGAAAACTCGCCCGTCGTTCTCGGCTACGATGCCCTTCCCTTCCGATCGCTGAGTACGCTGTCTCTCGAACATCTGAAGACCCTCGGCGAGTACATGACGACCGCTCTGAGCCAGTTGTCAAACGTTGTTGACCTTCGTGATGCCACCCGTGAAGTCACTGGTCAAACCCTGACGCAGGCGCACCCCTCGGCTGTTGATCAACTGCCTCCGGCATTGCGTCCAGATGTTGGATCTCGGCCTCGAATCGGACGACTTCTTTCTGCTCCACTGACGCTCAACACGGCCTTGGACCTCTTTGACCGGTACTGTTCGAAGAGCATTCCAAACTTGCAAGCTTCGACGACGGCGTACATCTTCAAGGCGGGTGTTTTCACCGAGTGGTGGGGCGACTTCTTTCCTCTGGTTCTACGGAAGTACTTCGATGCCGATGACTACAACACGATGGACACCGACGTCTTCCAGTTGCTGTCAGTGCTGTGCGCACACAGTGTCAAGCATGGCCATCTGCAGCAGGTCGTCATGGAGAAGCTCTTCAACTTTGTTGTTGATGTTTCGACCGAAATCCTGGCGGAAGCTCAAGCCAAGAACGCGGAAGACGATGTCGATCCTCCGAAGACGTCACCCCTGTTGAGTTGGACCCTCCAGCTGATGTCGACTGCCTTTGACGTTGTTTCATCGAACAAACGCAAGACTGATCGCTGGTCCTTCCTGAGTGGCACGTTTACCCACAACAATGCCAACAACTGGGCCCCAAGCGCGAACTCGTCACCGGCGTCATCGTCAGGATTATCTTCTGGAACCGTCATGGACAACTTGGTCAAGTACCTCGACGTAGAAGATGCCCTCGAGCATGGACCGGAAAACGCTCCGTCATTCGTCGATTTCCCTCCGGGTCATCCAGCGTGGAAGAATATGGCTTCCTACAACAAGCCACCACCGATCATATCGTCCGGTTCTGCCCATGCCCTGTACGAAAAGTACCGCGAATGTTTCGGATGTGACGACTTCTTCGCTGAACTTGACAAGCCGCACTTTATTGCACGTCGTCTCGAGATTCTACAGTATCGTCTGCAGTACTTGTACACGTTGATCAGGGCCGAAACTTCCCCGGATCGACCGATTCCGCCTGTCCCGTCGACCAAGGACTACCGTGCTGCTCTGGCCCAGTTGCAAAGTGTTGGTGAAGCCTCCGGATTCTCGAAGTCTCCCTCATCTGCCAGCTCTCAAGCCACGACTACTACCACGTTGTCACCAGTGATGACCGGCACCTCATCGAGTTCCCCTGTACAGCCGACGGAAGAGCTGTCAAAGAGTCGAATGATGATCGTCCCATTGCACAATTTGCAGTCCCGGATTCGTGTTCGACAGTATTCCGCGCGTCTGAAGATCAGCGAGAGCCTGTGTTTGAACGTTGTGAAGTCACTGCTCGAACTTATCCTGTGCGAGAACTCGTCGACAATCGTGCCCTTGAACTCGCAACTCATCGCGCTCAAAGTCATCAGCAAAGTGTGCTTGCATGGTGCTATGGTTCCGATTTCGTTGACTGCGGCTTTGGGTGATCATTTGCCGAAGCTCATTTTCAAGTGTAAGTTGTTTTTGCCAATTTTTGGTCCTTTTGGTTGCAAATGTGTTATTTCAGTGATCGAAAACAACTACGTCAATGACTGGATGCGCCACGCACTTTTGATGCTTCTGATCGATCTCACCGACGGCGAAATGCGAACTCTCGGCCGGTCCACTTCGAAAAGCGACACTGAAAGCACCCTCCTGTCCAACTTGAACGCCATAAAGGAAAAGAAAGACGAAGAAGGCGAAGACACAGACGATCTCGGTGTTGAACGCAAGCGCCACAAGCTGGATACGGACGTTGAAGCCAGCGAAGACAACTCGATCTTGGGCCCTGATATCACCATCGATCAGGATATGGACATGGAAGACGTCACGTCGCCCGAAACCGCTACTCCCAGCGTTGATCCTCCGGGCGCAGTCAAGAGCGAAACTGCTATTGCGTGTGGTGTTGGCGACATTGCCTATGCTTTCGAGCCTGAAACCTCGGAATTTGTCACGTTTGCGAAGTGAGTTTTGAGTTTTAAGTCTATTGAACGATGACTATTTGTGATTATTACAGCTTTGACAAGCCTGATCCCGACCTTCTCGATGATTACATCCTTCGGGCTGCGCTTGCCACCATCATCGGCGCCCAAATCGAGGACCCGGACATGTTCAAAACGACGTTCTATCCCGCTGAAGCCGAGAAAACGCGAATCGCCGTCTGCTTGCAGTACTGTTATCGCTTGGCTCGCATGTACATTGATCGTGGTGATCCGCCGTCCTTGCTGTGGCACTACTTTGATGATGCTTTCGCCTGTGAACTTGCCCATTACCGCGCTTCGTCTAACTTCACATTGTACGTGAATCTCTGGGAAAGTCTCGGATTGGAGTATAGCCGCGCCGCTCATCTTGTCCCGATTGAACCGGGCACGACGGCCGCAACTGCCAGTTACTTTGTCTCCTTTTTGGATGCATACATGACACCCGAGCGAATCGCAGCCTCGAGGCAGAACCGTGTCGAGCTGAAGAAGGACATTTCCCTCGATGGGTTGGAGTTCCGCTGGCAACAAGCAGTCACAGAAGCCAAGTACTACACCCGATTGGATGGTATTCGAGCAATTGCAAAGAACCAGAACATGCCGAGAAACCAGCTTATGAAGCTTAACCATCATGTCACCCGCATGCGGCACAAGCTGCTCGAGCTGACTGCGATCGCCATCGATGGATCTGGATCGAAAATGTGCAGTGCTGATGTTGACCAATTGAAGAGTATTGATCAAAAGCTGTGCGATGCTTCGACTCCGAGTGATCCGAAGGCTCTTTTGGACAAGGAATTCGCCAGTCTCGACAAGGTTTTGAAGATCCAGTCGAAGTTTATCTTCATTCGCGCTGTTTGGGTATGTTTTTGCTTTATTTGTTTCCGTTATAAGTCTAATGAACTCCTTTTCAGCCTCAATTGGAAGAATCCACCAAGTCTTTGAAGCCATTCTCTGAACAAACGCTCGTCGAACGGTCAGCCTCTACCTTCAAGGCTCCAAGCCCGCTGTCGGAAGCGCCTCAGCCCGTCCAAAATGGCAGTGATCCCGCACAGCCTCTCGACACCGCTGAACTCAAATGTGCCTTGGATTCGCTCTACAGTGAACTTCATCTCGCTGGTCGCATGCGCATCTATAACACGGCTGTCCATCTGCAATTTGCCTCTGAAATTGGCGTTGCCATCGCGGAATGCATTCAAGTCCAGCCACAGGATACGTGTGCTGAACACTTTGTTTCGGCTTCTCTGGGTTATCGTGCCGGTCTTGACACCCGGAACACTGAACACATGCGACAGGCTTTGTCTCGCAATGTCCTCTACAACTTTGTCCCGCATTGCCCTACCCCGAAACGGTCTTCTTCCGACGAAGCTCAAAGCAATACGGGTCTCGGAGGCAGTGTACAAGCGATTGTTGCCGTCGTTGATGAATACCTGCGTGGTCTAACGCGGACGAATCCAACCCGGGAAGTCAATGATCTTCTCCTGGTCTATCTGGAGTTTGTGGCCTATGTCGACTGTAAGTTTGCCAAATTTGCAGCTATTTTACACTTCAATTTGACGTTTTAGGCGCGATAAATGCGTACACGTCCAACAAGTCCTTCTCGCTCGATTCTGGCACGTTCACGCCACCGGCTATCAGTACCGCTGCGTTAGCTGCCCTTCTCAACTATGTTGTTGCATCAGATGAAGTGCCTGAATTCTTGTGGCAGGAGACTCTGATTGCTGTCAACCGTAGCCTTGCTCCCGAAAGCGCGCAGATCACTGAATTTGCCAACGCTATCAACCTGGAGCAGATGCTGGTTCGATTCTTCTCCGCTTCCCGTCACACCTATGGACTCGCTTCATCGTTCGGTCCGACTGTGCTGGATCAATTTGGTATTTTGATGCAGCGTTTGATGAGCCGTGCCCCGACGAATGTGGCATTCTTCAACCTGTTCATTGATTTATTGAACAAAATGCTGAAGTGTGCCGATGACCGACCTGCCGGCCTTGGTGACCTACCCATTGATAGTCTTTTTGTTGCGGTTCAAGCTGTTGCTCAGAATGTCTCAAAGTTGCCGTCTCGGGATGCTTGCGGTTTGTTTTTTCTTTACTTTGCTTGTTTATGATTCATTTGTTCACAAGTGCGTTTTCAGATGTCGAAAAGATTGCTCTTCTGCTGTACCGTGTGCTGATCGTCGTGAAGGAATCGTTCCCCAGCACCGACGCCCTGCTTCGAACTGGCATTCGTTTCTCTTCAAACCCCCTGAACACAAACCAGCTGACCTACTCCAACGTGGTCTTCGGGCAGTTTGTTACCTCGCCTCAGGAGATCGTGCCGCTGAACAAAGGCACTGGTACGGAGTCGAAGCAAACTACCCCTGAATACATCGCCAAGCTACCGATACTCAAGATTCCAAGCGCAACGAAATCTGCTGGCTCGCAGGAAACGTACGCGAATCGACGCTCGAAGCTATCGAAGTCGGGCCCGCCATTTGCCATTGATCCGATGGACGAGTACTACATGGACAACAATCTGATGGCCAACTTTGAAGGCCTTCGACCGTTCTCAAATGATCCCGTTCTGGAACGCAACACGCGTGACCGTGGAGAAGGGCTCTTTGTGCTTCTGATCCGTTTCGTTGAGGCCTGCTCCTTCCTGGGACCCATCTGGACGCTTGTGATTGAACGCTACCCCGATGCCATTGCCTCGATTATCACTGTTCTTGGTGATTGCGAGAGTGCCGTTGACGCGTTGTCCGATGTCCCGACAGATACTTGGAAAGTGGCTACCTTGGCTGATCATCTGATGTACGCTTTGTTGAATGTGTCCAACAAGGTCGGCGAATCGACTCCCAACGCCAAGACCTTGATCAAGCTACTCATCGATGGCATGTTCGTCAAGTTCCCGCATCGCCAGGTCTATCAGACCAAGTCACCGACGGCATGCAGCCATCCATTGGTGTACGCCTTGCTGACTATGTGCGATTCAACGGCTCGACAGGGTCTTTTCGTGCAGCTCGATGGCCACAAATACGCTGCCGAATGCCTCACCAAGACGATCAATTTGGTGGCTCAGCATTGGCCTCCGAAGATGAGTCTGTTCAAGATGGGCACGCATCAGAATAACCTTGCCAATGAAATCAACGGAATCACACCGACCCAATTTGATGTGCGGGCATTGCCGAACAAGATGATCAACGGGACACGCGTCTACAACTTCTCACCGAGTTGTAAGTTACTTTTACAAACGTTTTGTTAATATTGTTTTCACAAATCGGTTTTTCCAGGTCGCGTCGTTGGCACTCCTCCCATGGGCAATACAGGCAGCCTGATGAATGTCTTGCACGATCCTGTACCCCAACGCCGCACCAAGTACATCAACTATGCGTACACATTCCAGCCCAATGAAGTTTGGATGTCGTTCACGGTGACTTTACCGGTGCCAGCCATGCTCCAGGAGGTGCAAGTCCGCTTCCATCAGACGAGTAAGTTGAAGTGTTTAACATGATGCGACCAGTTGTAATAATTTCTGTTTCAGATTCGCCATCAGCTGTCCAGATTGAGCTCTCCACCGACGCCATTCACTACACTCTGTATGGCGGTCAGATTGGATCCAGCGGTCTCCCGAACGTCGGCATTGACATCTCGCTGCATAAGGCTCCGGTTGGCTCAATCCGCTTCCACATGCGACGACCGCACTCCCAGGTTGCACAGATCAACCTGCATCAGATACTGATCTACTGTACGAGCACGGCGCCGGCCAGTCATACCATCCACGATCAAGCCCTTGAACAATGGCTCTCCGTGTTTGATAAGCTGCAGCCGCATGACATCCCGTTGTCTCAGTATGCGCCGAAGCTGTCGCAGTCGATGATATTGTTGTACCTGAGATTGCCGCCCGAACACCGCATCTACAACATGCTACGCGATGTGATTGGAAACATGGATCTTCTGCAGAAGCCGAGCGATTCCAACTTCATTCAATTGCTGGTTCGACACGTTATCAACGGTGGTCGCCTTTCCAACGGCCCGCCTCCGGTTTCTACCGCTGAGCTGCTGTTCGACTTCTGTACTCCATCGGATGAGGTCACCCCACAACGCGGTCTGCATCACACGCGTCAGCTGCTTTACGGCATCGAACAATTGATGGAAGCCAGTGAAAGCGACAACGCCCCGGCCGAGTATGATGACTCGTCCTTTGCCATCTTCTTGTGGGCTGCTGCATGTGCTCTCTGGCAGAATGTTTCCGAGGCCGCCCTTTCGAAGGATATTTCCGAGATGGCACTCAAATTTGGTCAAAGCATCGGCACCCGATTGTGGAATTCGATCACTACCCCGCTCGGAAGTGAGCCACGCCACCGACAGTACTTCCGTCAAAGCCAAGCCTGGCTGCTGTGCGCCATTAGCCGTTGTAACTCGCGTATTTCGGTCGAAATTTTGGCCATGATTGATTCCTTTGCTGTCGCGAATCCTGGTGGTAACCATTCCAGTCTTGTCTACGACGCCATTGGTCGTGTCTTTGCTTCCCGTGATGCAGCCACTTGTCTCGTTGCTTCTGCCACCTGGATCGACGCCATGAATGCTGCCAAAAGCTTTGCCGCCGTCGCAGGCAGCGTGGATCCGGCTTTGATTCTGCCGGAACAGCTGGAAAGACTGTTGCCAATCGTCAACATGTTGGCTTCGCTCTCCGAAGTTGACGTCATTGTGCGGTGGCTCGAGGAGAAGTCGAATCCCAATACCCCGGACAATGGTCACTACCTTGAATGCCTCGTCAAAGCCCTCGCTTCCAATATTCGTCTGCGTGGAAGCCGCGTTCACGTCAACACCATGGTCCAGATCGAACAAGCTGTCATGCGTCTCGTTCAGAACTGCGTCAGTGTCAGCAATCAGCTGCGCAGTGTTGTGGCTCGCACATTAAGTGATTTGCTGAAGGATGATCGTTTGAGTTGCATGGGACGTCTCGATGGCTCGTTTATGCAGTTCTTGGCCAAGGTTATTCTGTCCGATGAAATCGCTATCGTCAAGATTGCGAACATTCAGAACTTGGAAACGCCCACGGAATGGTTCCAAGGTTTGTTTCTTTCATCGTATTTGTGTGATTTCATTTTAATTGTGGATTTCAGATCGCATCAACCACCCTGTCTACGGTTGCTGCAGCACTGATCGCGTCTTCCGAGTTTCCGTGTACACTGTGATGCGCGATTTGATCCCCCTCAAATACACTGCTGCCGCAGCGCCGACGAAGCCAAAGCGAGCAGTGCAGAGCTTCTACGATGACATGCCTGGTGCCTATGAGACCGGCTTCCCTGGATACGTGAAGGTATCTCGTCGCGCCAATCAAACTGATCCTGTGGTCACCGAACTCGAAGACGGTGTCGCGTTGGAACTGCATTCCGCTACGCATCCTCAAGTTGCTCGAATGATGGTGATTGAAAGCAGCCGGCGTGAATACACAATGAAGATGAATGTTCCGCTGCGTACGCTCGTCTACCGCAAGTACAGTGATCCGAATACCTTCGAAACTGCCAATGGGCATGCAGCTGTTCCGTTGAATTTGAATGTCGTCGACTTTATCCAGCCTCCCTTCCAAGATGACGTCGTGCCCTCGAAGGAACTTACGATGCTCCAACACTTTGCACTGGTCGGCGGATTCCAAAACTTGGCCCGATTCTTCCCGATGACCGACCACTTTGGCAACATTCGCACGGCCTACAACATTCTTCTGCAAAAGCAAGTTGATGCGACCCGGCAACAGAGTGATCCTTCTACGGGCAATGGCAAGTCGAAGGCGCTGCAAACGACAAACAAGAAGATCAAGATCCAGCCCAAGATTGCTATCCATGGTCTGCAGTCGCACGCGGCGCAGCTTCATGCTGACATCAGCCATGTCGTATCGGCCACACAGAAGCTTCAGCAGCAGTTCCAACAACAGCTTGCGCAGCAGCAATATCAGCAGTTCTTGTCGTCAAGCGCGAGCCAAGTTCAAGCCATGATTGCCGGTCAGCCTGTCGAATTGTCTGTGCTTGAGCCAAGTACCATTTTGTCCTACCAGAATGCCGATGATGCGATGCCGTCAAGCAGTGCCGTTCTCGTGTCAGGCGGACCCGGTGGCAGCATGGGCGGTGGTGGTGATAGTCCCTTCCAAGTCCTTGAGCTCCCTGTCTCGATCAGCAGTATGCCATACTCGTTTGGCTCCGGAAATCCGCCCAGTTCAGCCACGCTCAGTGCCACATTGAATGCTCTGGCTGCGAATGTTGGTGGTCTGATTGGCTACGCAAACGCTGCTGGACCATCTTCAACTGCGACGAAGACGCCTCCGACCGAGCCTGAAGTGCCAGCGTACACAATCTACGCGTTGTCGATGTTCTTGCGCCTTGAGTACTATGCCATTTCCCTCGTCACGTTGGATCGCCTTCAAGGCAAGCGTGTGCTACAAGCTGCGATGGGTTTCATGCCGGATCGCGTTGGTAAGTTGACATTTCCTAACTTTTTCTCTGAACTGTTGTAAATCCTGCCTTACAGGTATTCCCAATGTTGGAAACTTCAAGCCCGTATTGCCGAAACCAACTATGCCCGTTGTACTTCCTGGCGTTCCCGATGCAAGTGGCGTGCCCGAGCGCAAGTTTGGCTTTAGTCATCAGTACTTTGCTGGTCCATATGCGGGACAAAAGCCAGGTCCCGGCGATTCCGATACCGTTCCTGCCCAAAACAGCCGAAACTGCGCTACGTACAAGGACAGCGGCAACCTCGACATGCTTACCGTGTATCCCTTCACCGTTCTCGAAAAGATCTGGACGGTCACGTCGCCCTCGGTGATCGGTCAAGAAGCAAGTTCCACCATCCGGAATGATCCCGAAACCTTTGGTGCCGTCGACATTATCCTGTTGTTTGTGTCACGTATCTCGAACACAAAGCCACGTTCCGGCAATGCCGTCATGAGCAAGGAAACACGTGTCATTGATCGCATCTTTGCTTTGACCGATCAGATCGATACGCTGCGTGATGCTTTGGCCAGTTCGAGTTCGTCTCCACCGTCAAAGGCTCCCCCGGGTATCTTCAATCCGACCACTTCTGCCGCTCCAACGAGCTCATCAGTCCCACAAGCTGTGATCGAGTCCATGGTGCCAAAGACGAATGCTGGTGCCGCTTCTAGCTCAGCTGCATTCAGTGCAGCGGCCGCAGCCTCGGGCAATGGAGGGTCCTCGAGTGGATCACAGGATGACTACTGGGCCAAGGGTACCGGATTTGGTTCTGGCACGACGCAGGCCCAATGGAACCTCAGCGATCACGTCCAGAAGAAACGACTGAAGGAGGAGGCTGTCACTTGCATGCTGAACACAATTTCCGGCTTCTTAGCGCCGTCCTTCCAGGCTGAAAACCCGGTGAATGTTTCAATTGCCGAAATTGGACTTGTGCTTGCCGACGATCCCAACCAATTCCAAACGAACTTGCATCATGAGCCATTGCCTGAGGATCAGCAGTTTGTGTTACCGTTTGAAGTGCTGTTCAAGATTACCAACTCGTGCCTGCTTCCGATTGTGCAGCAAAACTTGGCCAACGATTCCATCCTCGATATTTGCAAGAACCTCTCCGTCGTCGAAGCCTGTCTTTGGTTTGTCATGACCCTTGCCAGCTTACGTCCGCTTGAAGCCACCCCCGAACAGCTGGTATCAATGGGCTATCCCGCGGATGCCAACCCCGACTTCCTGGTGAATCTGCTTCGCGAAGAGTTCCGTGGCGATTGTGTCCTCACGCAGATGCGTCGTATGTGCCGTCAGGTCAAGATTTGCCTCTCGGCTGTCGATAAGCGCAAGCTGAGACTAACCAAGGATGAAGGAACCTCCTCAGAGCCGCCAGCTCCACCTCCACCTGTCAGTGATGAGTAAGTTTTGGCATTCTACTCTGTTTCATGATTGTAATTGGTTTTGTTTCAGAGAAAGTTACCTCAAGATGGAAATAGAAGTGTCCGACGAGGCCCCTCCTTCTGAAGAGACCCTCACTGATGAGCGCCAGGATCAAAGCATGGAGGACTTGTACGAGATGCTTCAACGTACCGTCAATGCTGTCGAACAGCGTCTTGCGACTGCTGGCGTCTTGACCGACAACAATTCCATGGAAGTCGATAAGGCTAACACTGATGCTCTTGTCGCAGCTGCTGATGGCTTGGCCAACGAGGAGTTGTACATGAGCCAGATGAAGCCTTTGCAATACGGTTAGTTTTGTTTAAATCGAGATGACTTGTCTTAACTCCTGCCGTTTTCAGATTCGCTCTCATTCATTGATCCCAAGGATGCACGAAGTCTTCTCATCCCGCATCACTACGCGTCCCAGTTCGTCAGCAACCTGCAAATGGGCAACCCGAAGCGAATGCGTCGTCTTGCCCAGGAAGCCATCACTCTGAGCAACTCGCTACCATTGTCTGCGAGTAGCAGTGTCTTCCTGCGAGCCTGTGAAGAGCGTCTCGACGTGTTCAAGGTTCTGATTACGGGTCCTGAAGGCACGCCATACGCCAACGGCTGCTTCGAATTCGATGCCTACTTCCCGCCGGACTATCCCAGCTCACCGCTGCAGATCACGTTGCAAACTACCGGCAACAACACGGTTCGCTTCAACCCGAATCTGTACAACGATGGAAAGGTCTGTCTTTCCGTGCTGAACACCTGGCACGGTCGACCGGAAGAACGCTGGAACGGGGAGACGTCTTCGTTCTTGCAAGTCTTGGTCAGTATCCAGTCCTTGATCCTTGTCAGTGACCCCTATTTCAATGAACCCGGTTATGAACGGTCTCGCAACACACCTAATGGTCAACGCGTAAGTTGTTTTCTGCGTTTTTGTCGAACGTTATGTTCAAATTTGACGTTTTAGGCTTCTCGCGACTACGATGCCAACATCCGTGCCATGACTGTGCGTTGGGCTATGCTCGAGAATCTGCGCCACCCACCAAAGGCCTTTGAAGACGTTGTTCGACGACACTTCTGGATGAAGCGTGATGAGATCTTCCTTCAAATCCAGTTGTGGATGGACGAGATGCAGGCTGTCATTGACGGAACTCCTGAACAAGCCGATCGTGCCATACGAGCTGCTCTGACGAACTTGAAGGTGTGTTTACTTTGATTATTTCTTGTATGAATCCGTTTCTATTATGCTAATTTTTCAGCGAAGCGCCGAACAAATCGCCGAATTGTTCTTCACGATGCAGCCGCCGTCAGGTCTCGAAGGCGTCATCTCCAAGCACTACCCCAATATGATTGCCCAGGCCAACAACACCGCTGAAGGCGAAGCCAATGCCTCGACATCGACCGCGACTCTTCCGACACCAGTCCCCACAGCTGATGACGAAGACATCGCCGATGACGAGCCCATTCCATCGTCGTCGAAGAGTTAGAGAGCCGATCAGTAACATCTCTTTGTAGAATTGTTTGATACTGTAGTTTGTAAACCACCTTAATTTTGTACGGGACTGACTGTTGCGCTCTTTCTGTTTTAAATTCCCTCTATTTCCGTCTTTTATCGTCGGTATTTATTTTTTCTGTAACTGCTCATGTCGGATTTTATCTTTAATTTTTAATGCATCTCCTTATCGATGACAACATGTGTAATAAATTAAGCTAAATTAATTGTTTGAACAAGGGGAAAACATTGGGGTGCTGGAATTACATGTTGATTGCAATGAAGTCATCTGATGGCATACTTTTGATGGGTTGGTGCAGGGTTGTAACAAGTGTACTGTATTTGTAGAGCACACATGACGAGTTTCGCACGTTGCCTTTTACACTTCACAACGACACTGACGGCCCCCATTTGCAGACCTCTAACGACGACAATGAGCCCTCCGATCCACCCGCCCATCGTTATCAAGGCCCTGAACGATGTCGCCACAGGCACCATGGTCCTATTTCACGGTGTCGGAGACAGTGGATACGGCTGGGAATCTACGTGCCGACGCGAGCTTCGATTCCGACACCTGGATTGCATTTTGCCTCATGCGTGAGTTGTTTGCTTTTTGCTTTCCTACTGTAATAAGGTTTTCTGGCTTGCAGCCCCGTCATTCCGTACGCGTACTTCGGGAATCAGCCGACTCCAGCCTGGTTCAATCGCTTGAATCTCTCCTTCAACGGTCCCGAAGACGTTGAATCCGTCGAAGCCGGCATCGCTCGCGCCCACGCGCTGTTCGATAAGATCATCGCCGATGGCACTCCCTCGGAAAAGCTCGTCGTGGCCGGATTCTCGCAGGGTGGCGCACTCGCTTTGACGGCTGGCCTGACGTATCCGTCGAAACTGGCCGGAATCATCGGCATCGGGTGCTTTGTGATGCGGAAGGACACGCTGGCTTCGAGGATCACCGTCAATCGCGAGACGCCTGTCCAGCTGATCCACGGCGACGAGGATGAAGTCGTGCCGATCCAGTACGGCACGAAGACCTTCGACTTTTTGAAGCAGCTCGGCATCGACGTCAAGATGCACGCGTCGCCTGAAGCGGGCCATGAATTGCCGGCTGACGCTGTTGGACTGTTCCGACGGTCGGTCGAAGAATGGGTCCCCCAAGATTGATACTGGTTTTGATGTTGATTGAAGTACAATAAAGTTGTTTCCTAAAGTTATTGTTTCAATTTGAATGTCAAACGTCCCTGCGATCTGATGCAAAAATTGAAAGATTCACAAAAGTTGGTAATAAACTGACATCGTTTCGATAACAGCATTTTATTACTTTTAACAAATAAAAACAACAAATAAACCTAGTCAAACAAATTTCAAAGATTGTGGAATCATCGCAAGCTTCATAACAACAGGTAAATCGGGTCCAGAAGGCGGAAACAAAACATGGAAAGCCAATTTGTGACACTTGCTGAGGATTCTCGTAAATTCCGACCCTTTATCTTTGCAGCGGGTCAGTTCGGCGACGTTTTTCTCTTCTCGTACAGTCTGAAATTCAACAAATGCATGAACTAACAGTAAAAATACAACAATCAAACCAACTTTGACGTAATCAGCCGTGAATCCGAGGGTCCTGTCAATGTAGCCCGAGTCGACACGCATCCGAACGCCTTCAGCGGATGTATCGCTCACTTCAACGTCGAAGACCCAGATGCCATTTCTCACGGTGAGGCTGTTGCTCGGTTTACAGCGAATTGGCTGAAAAAAGAACACTTGTAAATCGATAAGCGATCGATAAAGACCAAACCGCACCTGAATCACTCGAATCTCGCTCGACGCCCAATACTTTCGTTCCTCACGAATATCCGCCAACAGATCGATCCGGAGACCTTTGTATCGTTCAACAAGACTGGTTTCGGAAGTTTGTGAAGTTGACAGCGATCCCTGGGTGAATGAGAAGGTCGGTGTGGGTGGCTTTGACCGCAATGTCGTCGCTTTTTTGGGGCTGAAGAAGTTGTCGCCAATGAAACCGCCAAATGGCGACGTTTGGTTGAGTCGACGTTCCGATGGCGGCGTAATCTGGAGCACAGAGAAGTCCAATCTTCTCTTCGGGTTGCCCGGGGATCTCGAAGTCGATCTGGCAGCGTCAGAGGTATCCCGCTCACGCTTCAAAGGAGCCAGAGCACCGTATGGCTGAAGATGGACCTTGGGTGGTGAAAACAGCCCCGGATCAGTGCGCTTGACGCCTCTCGACGCGGATGGCTTGGGTGAAGGCGTCCTTTCTCGGGAATCTGTGCTTTCGTCATTGGACAGCGGCGAATCAGCGTCTTTGACGATCATTTTCGTCCGCAATGGGGTCTTTGGTGGAAGTGGACGCTTCTTTTCCGGCGTATGAAACGAGGCATTTCCAACACTGGCAATCTCTTCGGGCACAATTGATGGCGTAGAAACAGGTCTCGGCGTTTCCAGCGCGGCCGTCTTCGTCGGCACAATCGACCTCGGAATGTAGAGCGATGGATCCTCCGGCATGGGCTTCATTGGTGATAACGGCTTATCAATCGTGATGTCTGGCTGGGTCATGTTGTAATCAAACGTCGTATTCATCGTCGAATCGAAGCTGATCATGTCCTGGGTCATCAGTGGTGGCG
The DNA here is from genome assembly GCA_000341325.1 of Panagrellus redivivus. NCBI lineage: Eukaryota > Metazoa > Nematoda > Chromadorea > Rhabditida > Panagrolaimidae > Panagrellus > Panagrellus redivivus. Next base: position 30,685 of record KB455060.1, read on the forward strand.
CTTTGGCTTTGGCAGGGGCTTCGAAGTCGAATTCATTGTTATTGAAAGTGGCGGACTGATTCGGATCGTTGGGCTTCCGTCTTTGGGGGTTTCGAAAACCAATCTCCTGCGTCACATCGAAGCCATCATCGTCGTCGAAGGTTGTATCCCGGAATCGCGATTTGGGAAGGTTTTCTTTGAGAAGAGCGTCTTTTCGGGCGACTTTTGGAGGTGAATTCGGTAAATGGACATTCCTCACTGGCGCCACAGGAGGTAGAGGCTTCTGAAAAGTGATAAATTGAGCGTTTTAATCGACTTTTGTAAGTTCACTCACTTTGAATTCCGGTTCCGGCGGCGCAACAAACGTGGACAGGTCTTTGAAACCGTATTTTATATCGGATTTTGCTGGGGGTGCCGGCATTTGAGGTCGGGCAAACGAAGATGTATTCCACTGAAACAGAATTTTTGATTGCATTCAGCCATAAGTTTCGCAAAAGACGTGCACTACCTTTGATTTTGACGAAGAAGTAACATCAGGTGTGGGCGGGATGATCATCATGGGCTCGGGTGGCATCTTCTGAAGGAACTTGTCCATAGGGCCGGCGCTCTGGAGCGATGGATCAGACGTCTTTATCTTTTTGACGACATTGGCAGGGGTTTCGGGGACACATTCGGTCTAAACAAAACCAGATTTTTGACATTTCAAGCAGAACAAACCCGAAACAAACTCACAGCAACCAAAGTCTTCGTCGACTTCCATCGACTCGGCAAACTCGGCTTCAAAAAGCCGTCATTATCGCGATCACTGACGACCGAAGCCTTGCTTTGTGAAGCGGGCTCGGGTTTTGGCTTCTTCGGTGGTTTTGACGCAGCTTTTGGCTTCTTTTTGGCAAAGAAAGACAAAAGTCGTTCAGGTTGGGGCTGAAAGGGCTTGACTTTACTCAAATGTGGAGATTTGAAGACAAAACTGACCTCTTCATTGGCATTTGAATCCAAAACGGCTTGATTCCACGACTGTGGAGGTGGTTTTGGAGCCACATGGGGTGCAGGGGCTACACGTCGCCTCAGGAAAGCATAATCCGGCATTGGAGGTGGATCGACGAAGGATTCATCAGGATCATCAGACGAAAACGACGCCGATACATGAAACGATGGTTCGCCGTAATTGGAATCACTTGGTTGCTGATAACCGTCGTTGAAGCCGCTGTCATCTCTGTCACGACCATAAGCAGATATGGGTGGTGGCAACAAGGTTGGGTTTGGGGCCATTTGGGGGTTTTGAAAAGGCGTCGGTGCCGATTGGGTGTTTTGCCATGGTTGTTGACACGGTGGAGGACGCACAGGTTGTTGAAAGTGACCTGGGGCCGACTGTGGGTTTTGCCATGGTTGTTGATACGGTGGATTCGATACAGGTTGTTGCAAAGGCCCTGGGGCCGAGCTTGGGGCGGGCATTGATTGAAAACAGGATCTTGAGGGCGGATAGGACGGTGCCGGGACGGACTGTCGACATGGGATCGGATTTGGCTGGATTCTGGCCGGAACTGGAGGCTGATTCGGCTTTGAAGGTGCTCGAAAAACAGGCACAGGCAAAGGAAGCGCATTTTGGGGTTGTAGGACTGGGATTGGAACAGCTTGAGGCATTGGCGGAGGCGGGAAAGCGGCGACTGGCTGGGGTTGTTTCGGTTTCGGCTTTGGTTGGACTTTTGGAGGTGGCGGCTTTCCGATCACGGTCTGTCGCATGCACATATTCATCTTACTGAAAGGAAAAGACATTACAAACATCAAAAACAGTAAAACAAACTTGATCTTGTCCAAAGCTTCACGATAATCGAGCTGCAGCCGTCGACAGAGCAACTTCATCGTGGGATAGTTCTCTTCCAAGAGCCGTTCACAGCTACCACCGAGAATCTGACAGTTTTCGGCTGTCAGGATGAAGCAACGTCGCCGACAGACAATCCGTGGAATCAGAAGGAGCTGAAAAGTAGCAATAAGCAGACTGAAAGCCATTTATAACAACAAACCTTCGTTCCGGGCAGTGTCGTCAATCCAATCCCCTGAATGTGTTTCGTGACCGTCGCCTTGAGGGTTGTTTGGCCATCAGAGACTTCGAGCATTAACATTGAGTTGAAATTCCTCTGAAAAGACACAATTATGAAGAAAAATATATATAAAAACATTCAAACCAACCGGGTGGACCTTCTCGACTGCAGCCGCCTCCGTCGGATCGCAGAAATCGGCATCATCCTTCGACAAATCGATAACTTGACTTCGATACTGCGAATAAGCCGACTCACTGATGTCAGTGACCGAGCAGAGCTGGAATAGTGGTGAATTTAGCCCTGCGAGACGGCAAAATCAAAGAATCAACCTGGACAATCTCGGGCTTGGCCAGAGTCAGCTTCCGCGCATTTGGTGGCACCTTCAGCTGGGGAATCGTGCTCTCTACCAGGTCACTATGCAGCCATTGATCGAACATGAGCTCGGGAATGTCGAGAACGACACCGGGGTTGTTCTGAAAAGTTGAAAACCTGAAAAATCAGCAGGAAAAAACAAAGTCTTACCTTGGCGGCATTGAGCTTGAGATATCGCAACGCTTCCGTCTCCCATTCATTCTGCAGAAGTATGTGGCGCTTTGCAAAGAACTGCCGAACAGCTTCAACATCAGCCATGCAGCGGAAAGTGGCGTTGAAATTGAAGAGGAAAGGTTGAAAATTTTGAAAAGGTGCGGGTCGACTGCGCACAAAAATGGTCCTACCACGAAAAGGGGTGATCGGTTGAATGAGGGGTGCTCGGCAGCGACATTTGTCGAAGCTGGAATTAAGTGGATTTCGCAATGTTATTGTTTGTTTTTCTTGTTGTTTTTGATGTTGATGCGTTTATGAAAGTATTGTCGACTCGGTAATGATGTAATAAGCAATGTGTATAATAAAAATAGTGTTTGAAATTGCGTTTTAAAGTGGGAAAGAGGGGCATTGAAATGTCGGATGTTTCATTTGCCGTTTCGTTTTTGCATAAAATGCATCTTTGGGCGTGTTTGTCAATGCGCGAAGGTGCTCTAAACGTATACCGTACGGTTATTGATTGATCTCAGCAACAAGAAGTCAACCCACCTCATAAATATGGTGCTTGGACTTGCGCAATACTGCATTCTGACTTTCTGTGCTGTGCTAGCCCACTGTTGTTCCCCCTTTTTTTACCACTATTGTTTCATAAGTTAACTTACCGTAATCTTCGTCATGCCATATCCTCTCGCCAAGCTTCCCTACGGCCTTCGCTGCCGCCTAAGTGAACTTGCTACCAAAGCCGAGCGCTACAACCTTGAAATTGCTGCCGGTAATGCTTTAATTTGTCCGCCAAACCTGCAAAGCGTTCAAGAAACTTTTAACAGATCGATATTTCACAGCCACAACGGAAAGGTTTCTTTCTATAAGAGAATGGACAAGTTTCACGCTGGAAAGCGCGAAGCTTTAAACCGAAATAGTCTCAAACTCCTTGACGCCGTGATTATTTTAAGAAATCTAGACTATCAAAGCTTGAAATCCGATATTTTCGAGCATTTCGTATATAATCCTGATTGTGTAGAGCTATTAGCTTGTACCTTAACTAAACAGTTTTTTGAAACGCTTAACACGGTAATTACAAATATTGACCGGTTGCGCATACAAAATAACAGTGCTTTCTTATTTGATTTTACGGGAATGTTAACGGCGTGTCCGAATCTTCAATATCTCACTACCAGAGATCTAATCGCTCCAAATTGGATGGCTGACTTCCTGGAGGTCAAAAAACACTCGCTCAAGTATTGGCGTATGTATGTCGATGATCTGTCGGATTGCTGCAACATTAATTCCTTTGACTTTTTGAGATTTTTAAAGGTAATGTTGTTTTTTTCTTTACATGTTTAACAAAATAATTTATAGGCACAACGGCCAGGGTTTACACTGGAAATTTATGGAGGAGGGGATTGTGATTGGTATTTCATAGAGCTGAAACAGTTCTTGGATCTGTATCTCGCACCCGAATTCTGCTCTCTTGATGAACGAATGAAGGAAAATTGCATATGTATTTATTACAATGATGTAAAGCACTCGTGGTATGCACTTTCTGTGCAATAATAATAAAATAATACTTTTTTTCCGCATTACTGTTATGTGTAATCTGTTTTTAATTTGCATTTTTAATATTGTTTTTAATGTTAAAATCTCGATTTTTGGCAAGAAAGCCTAAATGTGTACGTTTGTCTACGATCGTAAATCATATTGATTGATCTTATCAACAAGAGATCAACCCACCTCATAAATACTGTGTTTTGACTTGCGCAATGTTACATTTTGTTTTTCATAAACTAATAAATGTCTGTTTTCTATGTTAAATTCTCAGTTTTTTTTTGCGATAAAGCATGTGTGTGTGGCACGGGTAACCGGCAAGCGCAAAAACTCGGTCGGTCGACCCTCGAGTCACTCGGGTTGGATCGAAGCCGGTCGCGTGCAATTGCGTTTTTTTCGAAAATGTTTTTTGAATGCCAAAATTTTGCATGGATCTCAACCCAGTCATTTTCAGAATTCCTTGACTAGACCTTCTTAGGTATCAACCTAGTTAATGCCAGGAGATTAAATATTGTGCCAACCTCAGGCGAAGCATTTCAAATTCAGTTTCACCTTAAATTGAGCCATTTTTGAGGTTTTTACGGTACAAAAAATGCCAAACTCAATCAATTCATCTAAACCTCAGAATTCCTGGCCTAGACCCCCTTTGGCATACCTCTGATTCATTTGAGACATGTACATGCCGTGCCGACTTCAGGCGAAGCATTTCAAATTGAATTTCACCTTATTTTGGCCCGATTTTGGCATAACAAATGCCAAAGTCAACCAATTCTTCTGAAACTCAGAATTCCTGGCCTAGATACCTTTGGCCATGTTCCCCAAAAAAATGACGGTTCTAGCTGCTATGCCGGATTCAGGCGAAGCATTTCACTGAAATTCTGAGGACGCGATATTCCCACCCGCGCTCTTTGCGTTTTTTGCAAGGGGCCGGCGACCCGTGGTGGGTGTTTGTCCGCTAATGGTCGTCGCTTATTGACTTCATGAGAAGCAAACCCCATTCATTCATATTACATATTGGACCTGCGCACTGTGGCATTCCATTTTTTGTGCGGTCTTGGTAGTCCTGACATTGTCCAGCTAAACTGCTGACCCACTTCCAACTACGACTTTTGTCGTTCTAGTTAAGAGAGAATCCAGCAGCCGATTTAGGACCAAGGGGAAAGGGCCGACACAGCAAATTTAC
>KB455063.1:8356-31183 GCA_000341325.1 Panagrellus redivivus
GCGTTAGTATAATCTGGGAGGGCATGCTTTTCTTTTTGTATGAGATTGTTCCATGGCTCTTCGTCCAAATGCGTGCAAATCTGTTCCTCTGATAGATAGGCCTCTGTTTTCCAGTATAATGGAAATGAGTCATGTCCTCATTGAATGATTACCAATCATACGTTTTTACTAATACAAATTTGATAAGAAGGTTGCAGTTCTAACAGTTTTTTGTAAAATGAAGTTTTTTCAAAGTTTAGAGTAAAGGCTCTGTAGGCATTACCAACCTTGGGAAAGTATTCCCCAAGGTTGTTCCCGCAAGGTGTCTTAGTTTGCTCTAGGAAGAGTAGCGGCGTCGTGTTAGATGGCATAGGGTTTCTTGACGAGGGTGCGCGTCTTTGCCAGGGGTATGGTATCCCTGAGGGATACGGTCTTTTGCGGGTTGGAATGTCCTTTGGGGTTCGTTTTGCGCGGTGTGTTGAGCGTCATCGTGGTCTTGGAGTACTCATGTCGCGCATCTCTACGCTTTGTATTACAAAATAAGCTATTGTGACATGTTTGTATTTCCATTTCTGAAATGTGCCGTTTTTGCTGTTTATAACTTGAAAAACCCTTCCGATACAACCTCCGTCCGCGTCAAAACCCCTTCCATGCCCGCCCTGAACTCCACAAAATCAACGTTGTTTTCTTTTCAGGTAATTGCCTAACCTGCAGTCCTTAACCATGTCTGCCCCCTCTAGTTCCGCCACCTCCTCCGCCGCCACCACTGCCCCGCCCATTCAGTCAGCGCCTGAATCTGAATCCTTCGTTCCCTGCGAAGATGGCACACGTTGCAAGACTCCGGACACCCTCCCTGGCACCCGTCCCCCGGGCTGGGAATACATCTGTTGGGCCCCGAAGGTCAAGCTTCACAAGTACAAAAGCTTCACTGGTAACGACAACATCTCGCCGATGGCCCTGATGTTTGACGATTTGGAGGATGACCACCTGCCAGCGGCATCCAACTACCATCCCTCATCCGATGCCCAGACCACCCCGAAATTCCGCAAGAGCCTCGCCTAAGTTGCCGCTTCATATCCGCAATCCATCCGAATACTTTTGGATTGACTACTCATCCACTAACTATTCGTTTCTCTATTTTCAAATTTAAAAATACAGGTCTGTCAGACCATTTTGTTTTAAAATACAGGTCGCTTGGACCAAATTGTTTTTACTTTACTTTGATTGATTTTACCGTACAACAATCTACATTGTTTGTGTTTCTTTTTTTGAAGATTTTTGATTGTTGGAACTAAGATGTACAAAAGAAAAATAAATATGCAATTTCATAATGTAGTTATCAAGCGGTATACTGTGAAATAATTTGATAAATATAATTATATTTATGAAAAGTAAATTTCGATGGCCTCAACTAGTGATTTAAGATGAATTTAAAAAGTGCGCACAGTGCGCACCGTTGCGCGGGTGTGTACACCAACAAGTCAGAAAATTTCGACATACTTGATGCAATAAAAAGTGCATGAGAAAGTTTCTGAAAAGAACATAAACGCAACTATAATAATATGAAATACAAGCATTTTCTGCAATATTCGTGGGAAGCCAAACATAAAATTTTAGCTTGAAACTTTCAAGTAAGTATTTTGATGTTTGATTCATTTCTGCGTATAAAAAGCTTCCGTGTAAGCTGCAAAGTCAAAGTCATCATTTTACAATGACTCGGCCGGTGTTGCCGATCGTCTTTGCACTCTTTTTGATTTCCGTCATTCTGTCTGTGTTTGGAATTACCGAGGGTTACGGTATGTGCAAAATCTTTTTAACTGTTGCTAATTGAGGTGACCATTTAGAAGAACCCAGCGTTAAGAATCGTATCTGTCCAGCTGAGTTCTGGAAAATCGTGGAATCGAACAATGCCGTCTATTGTTTCTCGATCGTAATCATTCCAGATGACAGATCCCCGTTTGGCAACTATTTATGCAGAAAGTTGCACCCACGCGCAAAGTTGGCGTCTTTTCATTCGCAAGCTCAAATCGATGCCGTTTGTAAGTGATGGATTTCATTAACATGTATATAATTAACCACTTAGCTCCTATCGTCGAGTCCATAGGAGCTGTCACTACTGGACTGACTTACGAGTTTGACGAATTCGTTTGGCAAGATGGCACGCCTCTGAATTTCACGGTCTGGGCGACCGGTCATCCCAGTATGAATGATAGTAGTGCCATTGTCGAATTGGGAAGCGATAAGTACCTCAGAACGGTGACTCTGACAAATGTAACAAGACGCAACGCATTCTGTAAAATGGAAGCGGAACCTATGCTGAAATGTTCTGAAACGATCATATCCCCGACTTGTGAAACCGGTTGGCTTCAGCGAAATACATAGTAATTCAATACCAATACAAATTATTAAGTTAAAAAATATAGTGCAACTTTTTAGCCACCACTTGTCATGCTACAAAACTTTGTAAATTGCCGCGGGTTATGCAACACACCGAAATGCGGTTGACGACGACATTTGTGCCAGAAATTTGACAGGATCTTATATGGTGTCCATCCATAACAGTGATGAGAACCGCTTCATTATGAGTAATTATATTCATAAAAGTCCGCAACTTGGCTTGCATATACCGTTATCAAAACAACACTTACCAATCGACAAAGATTTATTTGAGTGGACGGATGGCACACCTGTTGATTTTACTGACTGGGACAAATCAGGCAAATGGTGTAAGGATGATTGTCCAGGAGTGTTTCCGAGCAGATGCGGCCACAATGTTGCTTATCATGCGTATATAGACTCGCATGACGGTACGGTTTCAAATGACGAGTGTTTACCAAAATAATAATTAAATTTATTTTTATATCTGTTGGGATGGGATAACAATGCTATGGGAAAGGAACAACCCGCTATCTGCAAGAAATTTTACAAAAACTGCTACGTGCCGTAATCCTGAGTAAATGTATTTGGAAACAGCCTTAAGTTGACTGTAATCTTGAACTGTTTTGGCAAATAAACATTACGATGTGCATTTTGACAATGGTTTTTGCAAAATTAATTTTTTTTTTTTTTGTAATTTTTTCCGAAACGAAATTAAAAGCTCATGAATAACGGAGCCGCAACCACTGCGCAAGAAGATAGACACTAATCCTGATTATCTGGTGGAAATTGTTTTCACGCATCTCGCCCCCTTAAGGCTATCTATCTCTGTCGATTGACTCATTGCGTTTCGAACGATTGCGCATTTAGCGATCGGTTTCATCTTTTGACACTTTCTCGGTCACTTTGTTTCACCGACTACAAATGGTGATTGTCCTGAGGCGTATCTTAATCAGACGCTTCTTCAAATGCATCCACCTACTGAGTCAAATTTAGACAGTCTTTTTTTACTTTTGACAGATTCGTTTCGAAAAATGTCTTCATAACAGGGATTGACGGGGTTGAAACCACCCAGTTGGAGGTGTGGGGCTGCGGTCAGTTTAGTGAATTCCAATTTGAATTAATTGGCAGCGGTTATTATGTTATACCGTTATAATGTGCCGATATTATTGGTCGTTGTTGTGAGTTGGTTGGGTTTGGTCCAGATTGCTGTTGGGAGGAAGTATCGAGGTGGAAATTTGGCTTTTTGAAAGAAGTTTTGATAAATTTTAATTATTTTAAGGCTATAACACCGTGACCAGCGCACCCAGCACCGCTCGACGCACCTCAAAACCGCCATGTTGCAAAGACATGCTCAGCACGATGACCTGTCAGCGTCTGCAACGCGTCAATGAGCAGCATTTCGGGCGACGGTGCAACAATGACGCGGAATTTCGACTAATTCAATGCTGTAGTACCTGTAACAAGTATGAGGGAGCAGATTCGTATGATTCTTTGGCCGAGAAGTTGGTGGCCGACAACTGTTTTGACCGATATGGGGACAACTTTTGTCAGCGGTGAGCAGTTTTAAACGACTTTTTCTAAAAACCTATCTTAAAATTGATGCAAACGAACCCTCTAATCTTTTCAAATCCCTTCCCTTTAGCTACGTCAACAACACCGACGTCTGGTCAATGAAGCAATGGTCGTGCGACAGCCAAAACTCCCACGTTGCGTTCCGATCGTGTCGCAAGTCGTGTGGCTTCTGTGATTTCTCAAAAGTCAATTACACCCTGCAAAATGCCCTTGAGGCCTGCCAGTACGCCCGTGACGGCTGGAAGGATCGTCTGCGTCGTCGGCTGTACGTCGAAAAGATGAATCGGGTTCTGCCGTGATGTGGCTTTGACAACCGATACCAAAAATCAAAGTTGGAAAAAAGTTGAATTTGACAGTCAGTCGAATGAAATGTTGTGTTTTGTATGTATCTCTTTTGTGACCCAAAAAAGTGTGAGTTAAGTTATTTCGGTAATGAAATAATGAAAAGTATAAGTTGGTTTGCATGCAAAAAAGTGCACTTTAATATTGCAATTTTACTTACATGAAAACACTTGTTGCGCGGGAGTGAAATTGCCTTGCGCACCGGGTGCGCAGTCCGCACACCCCGGTGCGCGGAGCACGCACACGCCGAATATTTGTACAGTTTTAAAATTTGATGCATTCCAAAAACACACATTACCACATGAAAATTATTGAGGGGGTGAAAGCATGCATTTGTCTGGTGATATTCAACTTCATAATCGGCATTACGTCATAAAAACCAGCAATTAATCACAAGAGAAAGTGTTCGCATGACTATTATTAAGCATTTGAATGTTCAAAGGCCGTTTGATAGTGAAAGTTTACAACTTTCCAAACTAATTATCAACTGAAATTGCAAATACTTGAAATTTTTCCCATCAAAAGTCACCCCTGATCTATAATGACTGAAAAATCTTTATAAAACACTGCCACCGCAATGGCTGCACGTTGGCATGCCAAGGTCAAAGCCGATATTCATCATTTTAACGATGATTATCATCCCGATCACCGGAAGTGGATCGGATAAACGAAACTATTCGCGCATGTTTCATATTCCCATTTCCTCCCATCTATCATCCGTCATTTCGACCATCGTCTGCCCCATTCCAACTGCCAACTTCAAGACACTTCTAAATACAAAACTACACCCGAATATTATCGCTCCTTGTTCCCGAAGAACCCACAAATTCGGTGCAACGCCGCTTTTGTTTCCATTTGTCGGATCGCATTTCGATCAACCTTTTTTTGACAAACTTTTTTGCATCTTTGATTTTGATGAGCTCCCTGTGAAAAAACAACGAACATGTCTTTGTCTTGTTAATGAGGTTATCAATCATGGTACCGAAACAAACCATACATAAGTGGGCTAGGTTGCATTGTAATGTTGTCTGAACACAGTTCGCTTTGATTTCGAAGGTCAGTCTGATTTTGGGTAAGATGTCCATCACCCCGACATACGGTATCACCATTTTGTGTACGGCCCTGGGTGCTAGTTTCCAGTTTTACACTTATGGGGTTATTAACCCGGCTCAGGAGGTTATTTCGGCATGGATCAACGAGACGAATTTTGAACGGCATGGACGGTATTTGGATGAAACCAGCAGTAACCTCTTTTGGAGCGTTGTCGTCGCAATTGTAACTGTTGGCGGGATCTTTGGAGCGCTTATTACCAAGTAAGTTTTAGAAAATACTTTTACGCTAAAATCTTTTTAAACTTAAAATTACAAAAAGTTTAAAAGATCCCAAAACTCAAAATTTGCCTTAAAATGACAGTCGGTTATGTCAAAAATGCCCCAAAAAATGCCTCAACTTGCATCATCCTGATGTTGCCCATCTTTTCTTCGGCACTCATCCAACTGTCCATCGTAAACCTATCGCGCGCCGAGTTGGCCAGATGCCACAGCCTCGTCCCTCCAAAACAAGAACGTCTTATGTAAAAACAAAAACGGTCAAGGCAGAATTCCGCCTCCGTTTTCCGTCCGCGTGGGCGAGACGAAAACCTGGCATAAATAACAGTAATCTTACTTCGACACGCCGATGGTCACTCTGACGACATCGGATAAGATTGCAGCCTTTGATAAGCGCGTTAGAACGTCTCTAAACGGTCAAAATACCTAAAGTTGGTTTACATAGTGCATCATGGGTGCGACAGGACACAGATAAACAAAAACCAACATGGGTTAGACCGCCACCGTTACCGTTCAAACAAACATATAAACTGTTACAACTTCTAACTTCCAAAAAGTCGCCATCCTCAAAAACTTGACATTTTGCCTCGATTCTATCGCATTTTCGCTTAACTATTTTGAAAATTGAGTGTCTAACCGCCCCCTGATTCTCAGAATGTTGCGTTTTTTTCAAGATAGACACATTAACGGAATAGCATTAATTCTGCCCATTTAATCTTTATGGTCCTTTTTGGGACCCTTTTCCCAATTTCAAAATATAAAAAAGCACGAATCGTGTGTGATTGCATTATTAGACGTTTGTGTTTACCAATTGCGAAAGAGCACGCAGAATAGTAAAAATCCACGAAACAGAAGCCCTGTTGTTTTGAGTTTGTGTTTTTTACAATAGGGCATACCTAACCTTTGATCGATGACGTGTATCTTGGCAGTTTTTCTCCCTCCGATCGGAGGTTAGCATTGGTTTTTGCCGTCCCGTGGTGCCATTACAATGCCCTTCGTCAGCGCGCTTTTGTCATATTTCGTTGACAAATGTATCCATCGTGGTCGGCGCACCTATAGATATCGTAAACCTGTACCGATTGCACCCGACCAAAGAACATTTGCCAGCGTGTAAGAAGAGGCCTGTGCCATACAGGTCACCGTGCACTCAGTGCATCGTTTTTGTCCGTACGATCTAGTGTCTTCTTGTTTTGCTCCGAAGTATCTCGCGGCTAAAGGGAATCCCGCGCAAAGTACCCATTACTGTGTGTGTGCGGGCTAAACTCAGCGTGCACCGTGTGCTATCGGCCCTAGGCAGGGCCGTGGTCGTCTTCATACTTGTCGTTCGTTGTCGCGAGCTCCTCCCCCAAGTCTCAAATCTCAAGTCATAACTAGGCGGTATTTAGGCATCGACATCGGTGTACCATCTCGCGACGGTTCAGAATAAGGTCGTTGTTGGTCTGCAGTTCAGTCGCTCTTCACTCCGTGCTCACGAAAGTGCCCGGTGCTCCGGCTCCGTGCTCTCTTATCCTGTTTTTGAGCTTAATCTCAATATTTCGGTTATTAATCCACTATAATCATGGGTTACAAACCGGTGCACTCCTGCTCGATGCTGATGACGGCTTTGGGCAGTAGCTTCTTACTGTACTCTGTCGCTGTTGTCAATCCGGTCCAGGATGTGATTTGTAATTGGTTAGATGGTGTATATAATGAAAGATATCATGGTTTTCTCGGTGAAGCTTATTTAAATGATGTATGGAGCGTTATTGTAGCGTGTCTCCCCCTTGGTGCCATTTTTGGTGCGCTTTCGACGAAGTAAGTTTGAATCGCGGCTTTTTAAAATTAACAATATTTATTTGGGTAAAGCTTTTTTATATAATAATATCGGAATATTATTACGGCCATGCGTAAGAAAATCAAGCGCCAAAAAACATCCGCGCACCCTGTGCGCAACCCGCACACCCGGTGCGCGGCGCACGCACACTCAAAAACAGCCAAAACCAAAACTTTCCAATTACCAAAAACACGCTTCCTAACAATATAATCTTTCCAGAATTGTCGCCGAAAAGTTAGGCCGCCGTAATGGTCTCGTCTTCAATGGTGTTCTCGCCGTTGCCGGTTCCTTGTCAAGCTTGGTGTGCAAGCCGCTTCATATGCCTGAATTGCTCATCCTCGGTCGTCTCCTGCACGGATTTGCCATGGGTCTTGCATCCGGGCTAGCCCCAATGTACATGATGGAAATCACCCTGTGCCGTCATCGTGGTATCGCCGGTAGCGTGCATCAGGTCGCTGTTGCCTTCGCTGATTGGTTCTCCTTGTTCATGGGTTTGCCTGAAATCTTTGGTGGCAAAGAAAACTGGCAATATGCTCTGGCCTTCCCCGGTATCCTGTCCGCTCTCATGGTCTGTGTGTTGCCGTTCATGCCTGAGAGCCCGAAATATCTGATCCGGAAGAAAACTTCTGAGAAGGCTCGAAAGGCTGCGGAGAAGCTTGTGAATCCCGTTGAGGCTAATGACTTCATCAAGAAGTTGGAGAAGGAAAAAATGGAAGATTTCGAGAACCACGAAGGCAAAAACGTGTATGCGCAGTTCATCACGGACTCGAAGCTTCGCGGCAAGATCATGGTTACGATTCTCGGCATTCTGGCCCAGCAAGCCACCGGCTGTGGCGCTGTGTTCGCCTTCAGTACCTACATGTTTGTTAATGTTGGCATCGAGGGCCAACTTGCCCGATTCGCGACCGTAGCTATTGGTATTGTCTATTTCCTCTTTACACTCATGTCCTCCGGCCTCATTGAACGTGTCGGTCGTCGCCGCTTGCTGCTGACCCAACTCTTCATCTGTGGCACTTCCCTGGCTTCTATCAGCTTCTGCACGTATATGCAAGAGAAAAACGAAGTAAGTGACCACAAAAATTACTCATTTCAAGTACTATGTTATCCATTTCAGAACCCCTTGTACTCCTACAGCGCCATCGCGTCCATGATCGTCTACATGGCAGCCTATGGCCTTGGCTCCCCCGTGCCGTGGATGATTCCCAATGAGCTTTTCACGACGAAGCACCGTAGCGCCGCTGTCACAGTTTCAACTTTCACCTGCTGGACCATCATGTTCATCGTTTCCCTGACGTTTATGCCGCTCCAGCAAAAACTCGGCATGGCCTTCAGCTATCTGCCCTTCGTCGGTGCCACCTTTGCGTGCGCTATTGCCCTGTATTTCTTCCTCGGAGAAACGAGACATAGAGAGAATCCCGTGTCTCTTGAAGCCCCTGAAAGACAAAGCATCGGCAACCTCTCAAAGGATACCGTGATGACGGCTGGATCCGACGAATCCATCGAACCTACTACGGTGTAACTAACGCGATTCAGCGTGCCAACAAGAACCCAAATATACGTGTACTCTCCTAGCCTAACGAAAGTTGTTACAAACTTGATGAATGTGTTACCTTCCAGCCCCATCGTGGGTCTATTATTACTTTTCTAACTGTGTGTGTGATCTTTGCTTTTTGAATTTGAGTTGAAATTGAAAATTTAAAAAACGTTTTAGTTTTAGAAAATTTCGATAAAATAAAAATGCTTAAATAGATGCAAAGGCTTAGGTCAAACAAATGTCCCAGAGCAGTAAGTCATGACAGGGGTTGCTTTATTTGGACTCGGCACTCCCAGCAGTGTCATTCCGGCGAAGGTTTAGTCCATTTTTTACCCATCCATTTGGGCACATTGTTCCATGGAGGCCACAAAAATGCAAATCTGGCACCCAAAAAGAGAGTAAATGCCAAAATAACCAACTATAATGGCCTCAAAGTTCGACTCTGACTTTCCATGTAAGTTTAATTTATTCATTTTAACCAATTTCAATTGAACGATGAGCTTGCTTTTTGATTTATCTGTCCGAAATTCAAACTCTAGACTTCCACAAATTCCAAGTTCAATAAGACCATAGCCATGTCCATAAACCCGAAGTGCGTGACCCATAGGTGCTTTCTGGCTCGATGCCCTTCTGTCATATCCAATTCATCCGACAGGACTGTGCCATCGACCTACGCAACACAAAACAAAAAGCCCTGAGGCATGGTTTATCGTTTGTCGCCTAAATTTCCTTTTTTGTGTACTATTTTGAGGACAAAATGTGTTAGCCATTTTTACCCTCACATGCTAGGAAGGTCAAAACACGATGCCATTTTATTGGGGTTTAATTTAGTTTTTTTTTGGGAGACAATCGAATTGAATGGTGGCATGAGTTGAAAAGTTGAGGCGCAAATGTGTCATTCGTACTTTTCGGACATTGTTAACTGGCCAGTTGTGTGGGGTAATGTTGCAACTTGCGAGTGATCAATGTTAATGATAACGAATGAAAATTGCATAGTGAAGAAATTTGTTGTTTTTGTTGTTGTATTCGATTTGAAATTTGGGATTTTCAAGATTGACAAATTGTAAACTTCCGTTTTGATAGCTATGTGAGTTTTAGTAATAGATAAGTTTCAGGGATGACAGTAATGCCGAAAACAGCTTTGTTAAGCGTCGATGAGGGCGTAGGAAATGGATCAACGGCTACATTGACGGTATTGCCGACGACAGCGAGCGATGATACAAGTTCGAAGCTCAATTCTGGGCATTACATAAAATGGAGACCTCTGGTTTGTTTTTTTGAAACTTTTTTAGTGGGAGTGATCTGGGCTGATTGGAGGTATTATTCAATCAAAAAATGAGGGAAGTGGGTCGCAAGATCACTTTTACGTTGCTATTTTTGACTTTAAGTCAATTTTGTCTAAATGTGAATTATTTGTTGTGGTCAAACTTGCACT
Source organism: Panagrellus redivivus (assembly GCA_000341325.1). NCBI lineage: Eukaryota > Metazoa > Nematoda > Chromadorea > Rhabditida > Panagrolaimidae > Panagrellus > Panagrellus redivivus. The sequence goes on from KB455063.1 coordinate 18,739, forward strand.
TTGGCTCCTTTGCTTGCCATTAGTCTTCATTTATGCATAGCTTTTCACTACAAACTTTCTGAAACATGCTTTTGTTTTCCTCATTCATTTTTATTTGACTCAATATTGCCATTGCAAACACTTATCAAAACATCCAAAACATTACTTCCTTCGATATCAAAATCCAAACCCTTCCCTGTCACCACTTCCATAACATCCCCAAAACCACTGACATCTGCCTTCTGAAGCCGTTCTATCACCCCTTTGTCTTCCTTCCTTCCACAGCCGCGGAGGTCTGGTTTGACTTACTACCATCTCCCTACAGGCCGAGTCCCCCTGGACTAACTTCCTTTATAAGCAAGTCCAATCCCGCCAAAGTAGCATCCTTGATGTTGTCATCGAACCCCCTAAAAAGGCATTCCTTGCCCTAGCTTCTCATATCTCGACAACGGCCAACGATAAGAGGTCAAGAAGGACGTGTGAAAAAGGAAATACATTTGCTGGGAAAGGCGTTGAAAGATTTTATTGGTCTGCAGGGAGTCACTCTCGACTCATACGCGGCTCAAGACGGCTTTGAAAAAGTTAAAACTGCTTCGGTTCAATGATGAGTTGTGAGCTTGAGATTGTTGGGTTCCATAGATTGAAGTTTAGTTTTTTGGCGGTTTTTTTTGACTGCTAACAAAACTGGAGAAAACAAACTTCGATTAAAATGGAACGTCTGGAGGCGAAATTTGATTTCAGTTCACCTTATTGAATTGAGGGACGCCTCTGATAGACTAATTAATTTTATGGGTTTTAAAATGGTGTTCGTCTTCTGTATGCTTTTTATTGCTTGTTTTGGTGTGTTTTGGTGACATTAGCTCAGCTTGACATTAGATCGTTTCAAGTTCGTAAAAAATGGGCAAAACAAGGGTGAACATGGCATTTTTCTATGCATTTGCAACATAGGGCAGACATTTTAAATGGAATAAGTTTCAGAATTGCTAAAGAGGGTTTGTGTTTTTCAATTTTGTAGTTGATTAGTACAGTCGATGAGCGCCAAGTCAATGCGCAGGTCAAAGATAGAGTTTTTCACCGTTTTTTGCGCTTTTTTAAGGATTACGGTACAAATTAAGAAGTATCCATTAGGCTTATGCGCGATTTTAAGTCTCCTGGTCAGTTTAAAATCCGATTCCGATGAAAAAGACCCGGAATTTGCACATTTTTGCGTCTACCAGAACTCAAAATTGTCAAAAGTCGCACAAAAATAGTTCTGGTAGTTTTGCGAACTGCCAGAACCGCTCACCCAGGTACAAATTAAGCGGTATTTTCGGTTTTTCCGTGTTTTGGTGGTGCAGAAACACTTATTAATAGTAATCTATCACTAAACTTTGGTACCTTCTCGGACCAAAAGAGCCAAATTGACCAAAAACAGCACAAATTGGCTGGCAACTTGCCAGCTGTGCACATGGCCACGATTTAAGTGGCATTTCTGAATTCTGCGTATTCTGGCGGTTCAGAAATCGGTATTAAAAGTGACCTTACTCAAATTCTGGCACCAGCTGGAACATAAAGATGTCAAAACTTAAACAAAAATGGTTCTGGTAGCGCTTGCAACACTCGCTTTTCGGCCCTGATTTTTGAGCTACAGTTGCCCCGTGTGATCAATTTAATCGATGTGCATTTTTATTTTGGCACAAAATAAAGGATTCCGGCCTTTAAATGACCACTAATGGCCGCATAAAAGTACAACTTAAAAGTTTACTTCCTCACTTCATTCCTTATCATCAGCTCTTTATTTACGTCCGTGATTACTTTTGCGCTCATAAGCCTGATCCATGATCTCCCTCATCAAGTTTTACTTCTCACCTCCCTCCTAGCTTGCATGATGAGCCGCCAGCTGACTGGACCTTGCCCCAGCTCATGGTCCTCGTCATCGTCGTCCAGGACGGCGCCGCCCTCTCAACCAAAGACAAGCTTGGCCTAGCCTCGAGGCGATAACTGACTAACTAACTCTCCCGGCCATCAGCCAGCTTGGTAGGAGACCCCCAACTCCCCGCCCAAGGAGGACCGCCGCAGGGCTTGCCACAGGCCGACCGAACTGGACATTCACTTATTCCTGAAGGCCGGTCGGGATTGGTTCGAAACAAACAACAATTCCAAACAATTTGTCACTCATCACTATTCACTTTTTTGTAACCTAACTCCTCCCGTACTTCTGTACTTCCGATCTGATGCGTTAATCCTGTCTGGTCATGCTGGCATCCCCTGCCAATACCGCGACAACCTGTTCAACGGTGCCATCGACGGCGTCCCCCACATCCTCCGAGAGATCAGATCACTCCCCCAATGTGGCCCGAAAGCCGAAGATTTCGATTCAAGAGCCGTCGGAGGGGTCTCGATGGAGCCAGAACCATCACCGACGAAGTAGCTCTCCATGGGGTGGGCCCGAAAAGGATGAAGGCTTCTCATTAAAAGTGCCCGATATAAGTTCCATGCCAAAACAGGTACAACGTGGTGATGACCTACGGCGACGATCGAGTGGTGAGAAGCCGGGCATCTCGCGGCGACCAAGTTTCGTTGATCTTTCGAAAAGTACGATTTCTAAAGTCGGGAAGACAATGAAAACAACGGCAAATCGGGAAGCAGACGATATTAAGGATGAAGTTTTTCGGTTTTCGAGGACGACGACAGCTCATGGAGTGCCTATGGTGGGTTTTTTTGCCAAAATTACTTTGACGTTAAAACTTTTTGTACTGTACGCGCCACTTCGTATCAAAATTTAATATTTAATAACACAAATAATGGAAAAACGTAATTACGCATTTTTTTGGTTTTGCGCGTGAAACAATTTCCGCGCACCGGGTGCGCTGCTCGCGCACAGATGCGCACTCACAAAAAAGTTGCGCAAAGTTGATTTTGCACAATTTTCCCGTTTAGTTCAAATATTGATGTTTTAGTTGTTGCAACAAACAACAACCTAATTCAATTTAACCTTTCCGCCATCCAAAAAAGATCAAATTTCACGACCTCCTAATTACCACCTGCTTGAACTTTCGCCAACCATAGCCCAAAATCCGCAATCCAACCCCAGCAGTCAAAAAGATGCACCTCATAAACTTGTAATGCCCCCCTCTCCCATGTTCAACATGCTGAAACATCCAACTTTCAACTTTCGTTTTTCACTTCACTGATAAACATTCATTTTTTCAAACAAAAAGCAATGCAACCTTTTAGCGAGTAGTACCTTAATGCGTGATTGATGTGTCATACATCCTTGTCACACAATCCCTTTAACATGGGTACCCTAGGTCGAGTATTGGTAGCACCTGTCCTCCTACTCATCCACGAATGTTGGCAACATCTATCCCAAAGAACAGCCAAATGGAGGACACTTAGTTTTTTATAGCTTTTTTTGACGCGGTATTTTTGGCAGCTTTTTTTTCCGTTTCGCTCTATTAGAGAGTGGTTTTGATAATCCGGAGACTTGACAGACCCTTGGGCAGAAAAATGCGTAAATAATAATGGAAGTGACGCTTTATTTTGTGCAAATAAGCGTCAAAGATGACTGATTGCGGACGGATTTTCATATTCATTAAGTCAATGGGTACACATTAGCACGTTGGAGAATGGGGTTGACGTCAAGACACATCTGATGGGAAGTGATTTTTTTCTAACTTTTAGATATTGAATAGCGGGAACATTTTTCTACAGTTATGGTGGCTGCTTTTGACTATTGCGGCCATTATTTTATTTATTTCACAGTGTATACTGGTTCATGATAAGTACAGTCGGAAGGATAAGATTGTCAGTGTTGAGGTGAGTTTGGACAAATAAAATTTCATTCTGGCACAAAGAAATACTTTACGTCAAAATTTAATTGTACTTTTTGTCGAAATTTCAAACACTCTGACTCATCCCAGACCAATTTATCTCCAACCTTTCCCAATTTACCCAACAATGTTACCCAAAACCCAACAACCTACTAAACAAGAATGTGTCATTGAGCCAACCCATTCAAGATTGATGTTGCCGTGGTTTCACGCTTTCAACGCTTTCAATTGTCCGCGGCCACGGCAATTTGTCAAGCGTTTGTTTTTTTTTGACTTCCTAGTTAAGTTCAAGTCAAGTTCTGCCCTCTGGCATCATTACTGCTTGGCAAAAGATCAAATGTTTGTTTCACTCTGGCTCAAAGTAGCTACAAGGGACTGAAATGTATCCAAACTGGTGCATTCTTTATGCAAGTCAAGTCAGACAAAACACGTTCAAGAGCTGTCCATTTGTCTTGATGGGTGGCTACTAAGGTTGTCAATCGCATTTTTTTGTTGGCTTTAAGATAGCCGGAGGGCTTTAAGAAAAAAATGTTGACACAGTTTTTGGAAATTTAAAATTTAAAGGTTGATTGAAAAGTTTGAACTTGGATTTGTCAACAGTACATAAAATGTATTTCTGAAGCCTAACGGACTCAAACTTTTATATGATTGTGCCATTTTTAGCTCCAATTCGAGCAAGCCAAATTCCCGGCCGTGACAGTATGCAATCTAAACCCCTTCAAGCATCATTTGGCCAAGAAAGTGCCAGAAATCGGCGAAACAGTAAGCAAAACCCCATCTCGAATGGCAAAATTAACATTTTATCACCTTCAGCTCGACGCATTCCATCAAGCGGTCGTCTACTCAAAGGAATCAGCCGACCATTACGATGCCCCCAAAGACCGTCGTCGTCGCAGCCCTGGGGGCTTTCGCTACGTCCAATACGAGCCCATCATGTCGGATTGTCAGTGCACCAAAACCGGTGACTGCGTCCAGAAGGATTCCATCCCTAAAGATAACGCTTCACTTTGCATTTGCAATTTCGATCGCCAGGATTCGACGGCATGGCCGTGTTTCCACATATCAAATTGGATCGAAGCAGTGTGTCCGGAATGCAATGATATTGGGTACTGTAATTTGCCGGAGACAAATGGAACGGTGACTGAGCTGCCATGTTTGTGTCAGGGGGTTGGTTGCGGCAAATTTGTCGAGAGTTGAACCATAATTGGAAAATTTTTAGGACAGCTACTGTTTGTTAAGACCAGAAAGGATAAAACGCGTCTGGGAAATCCGAGGCACAGCCATTCCCGATGAAACTTCCCCATTTCGGGCGGATTTCCTGGCGCAGTTGAAGGAATTGGGCTATGAAAACATGACTGATGAAGTGGCGATCACAACGAAAACTAAAGAAAAGCATGTTTAAACCCCTCAAAATCCATTTCAATTCTGACCACTAACCCATTCCAGAATGATCCTCACCATGGCCAGCCTCCCAGTCCATCGCCGAATCGCCCTATCATACGGTAAAGCTGAATTCATCCGAATGTGTTCCTTCAATGGCCAGCAGTGTGACATAATAAATGATTTCAAGCTCCATGTCGATCCAACTTTCGGCAATTGCTACACTTTCAACGCCGATGCCAAAGCCCCGAAAGAATCCTCCCGTGCAGGTCCGAGTTATGGCCTCCGTTTGATGGTCTACATCAATGCCAGCGACTATCTCCCGACCACCGAAGCCATGGGCGTCCGAATCGTCATCCATGACCAGACAGAACTTCCATTTCCAGAAGCTTTTGGCTATTCCGCCCCTGTCGGAGCATTGAGTTCGTTTGGTTTGAGCATGCGTGAAGTTAAGCGACTGTCAGCGCCCTATGGGGACTGTGTCACGGATAATGAGCCACTGCCTTCAAATTACATCTACCCGAAGTACACTTATGAACCTGAGGTGATTCAATTCTGTTATTTTCTTATCAAAATTACTGTTTCAGGGCTGTTACAAATCGTGCTATCAGCAACGAATCATCAGAAGATGTGGGTGTGCCGATCCAAGATACCCCACAGCAGACAATGAAACGGAGCTGTGTGATAGTTTGGATACTGGAGAAAGTATGTTTTACAAACAAGTGGCAAAAAAGGAAAAAAACGGTTCAGGAAACTGTCTAATATCGGAAGCAATCAAATTCACGAAGAAAAACACGTGTCAATGTAAACATCGTTGTTCGCGTAATGTGTATTCAACAACATATTCCTCTGCCAAAATTGCCCAAGGCGCTTTTCGGAATAACTGTAAAGGGAAGAACAAAGATGGCTGTTTTGAATATGACGGGTAAGCTGTTTTACTTTTTTGTCAAAGAACTTTTTTACGCAAAGCTTCTGTGCGTAAACTAAGTTTGCGCACTCGTGTGCAATGCGCGCACTGTTTTTGAAATTTGTTAAAAATCCAAATTTCAGCAACAATGCAGCCATGTTTGAAATCTATTACGAGCAAATGAACTATGAAAAGTTGACGGAGCGTGAAAGCTATTTGGTAAGTTCTTCTTTCGAATCAAGTTTCAATTTTTTGAACCCTTCCAGTTCGTCAATCTGATCTCCGATATTGGCGGTCAAGCAGGTCTCTGGCTTGGTGCATCCGTTCTAACCCTCATTGAGGTAGTCATGTTCGTTTTACGCTTGCTTTTCCGATGTCGGCACAACAAAAATGACAAATCCCAATTCTCGGCTTCTGACCTCCTCGAAGAAGGCCGAAACAACACCTACGACCAACGAAACCCCAGTATGGCGCAAACCCCGATCATTCGGAAGAGAGCGTCCTTCAGTGGGGAATCCAATAAATCTAATCAGTCTTTCGATGACACTTTTCCAAAAAGTAGTCATTCAAACTTGTATGATGTCGATAAAAACAGTGCAAATTATTATGAAAATCCAGCTTAATATGTTTATATGCATTGCCAAATACAAAGTAGTGGTTCCGTCCGGTTATCGTAATTATGTAATAAAGAATGGTTTAACAATTATGTAAGGCGTGGTATGTACAAGAATACAGAAGGCAGAAGTAAATTTTCTCTAAAGAAAGGTTAAGTCGTCGCTTCCAACTAACACTGTCGGTAAAAAAGAACAATCAAATGTACCAGTTTCCTTTGAAATACAAACTCGGATCATATTAAACGGTGTTCGTGATGCAACGGCAGATCCTTTTTTAAATCCAGCGGCAGCGATTTTGTCAACGACAACTTTGATAAGAGAGATAGGCTTACTTTGATGGAACCTAGTTTCCCAATCACTGGAACGATTTGGTAGTGACTAAAAAAGATAAGATTAGCAGTGATTAACCTCTCCATTGACCTTACCAAAAAGTAATCAACCATCTCTAGCATTACATTGTCTGACATATCTTGCTCAAGGGCACAAAAATTAACAGGAGCAAATCGATTTTTTCGTGCAATGTTAGTAAAACTTGCACCGTAGGTAACTGGGACGTAAAGGCTAAAAAATGACTTATAACAGGACATCACATCGGTAAAAACTCTTACTTTATATCCTTGCAGTGCGCTATGAATGGACAAATTTCAGAAAAGGCAACCGGCTCTGTCAAAGTGGTGGTTGTAGCTGTTGCGCAAAAACTGTGAAGTTCTTGCACATATAGCGGCGTATCGGGTGATACAAGATTTACAACAGTGACGCCACTGTTAGTCATCCAAAGATATTCACCGTAAAAGATTATCAGGTTATCTTTGAAATAAGTGAATAACTCTGGAGTTAGTTCCATAATTTGACAAACTCCACAAATATATATACTGTATTTTTTTGGCGAAGGTAAAACCATTTTAAAAGATTGTAGATCAGACGGAGGCCCATCATTTTTGGCATTTTTACGCTAAAAATAAGTCATCTTGACGAAAACAAAAACTCAGATGAAAACGTACGTTTCTGATATGAATTTGATGGCCGTAAAACAAGTAAGGCATATGCCGGATCATTAGATTGGCAAACATTGGTGAAATAGCAGCGTATTGTGACAAAAGAGGATTAAAAGCGCCAACTGGATTTTTGTCGCAATCGTAAGGTTGGAAAGGATACAACTCAGCGAAACGTATAAGCCAATCGTATGTGAAACGTTTAATGGCGGTATCGTAGGACATGACTAAAAAGGAAGTGTTTGAAACCAAACGCACAACTTCTTATGAAATTTATTTTAATAATGAAGATCAACCACGCACATCTACAGTTTACTGATACTTCACACCAAGGGTGGATACGAGCCGACTTTTTGACGGCCTGGTTGGCTCGGCCCGTTGTCCACCCTTGCACTTCAATCATCGCAGAGAAAGACCCGGTTTATTGATGCCCAAAGCACGCTTATATACATGTACACATCTTGGAAACAAAACTCATTAGCATATAAAAGGCGGTGTCAGACTGGCACCAATAAAGCGCAATACGAAAATAGCGGGTAGGAATGTGGCGGAGTGTGCCCGCGCAGATGCTGTTTCCCAATTTTCTTTGTTCGAACAGCTCTGCCAATAGTTTTGGTGATTTTGGCGTGCTAGCCGTAATGTGCGGAAAAGTGCTTTGTCTGGCAGGAAAAGGGCAACGTACATTTAGCGATGGGAGAATTCGTAGACGATCAATGTTCAAGCTTGGCGAATGAGGGACGGCAAATCAGACATAACCTTTTTACCCTTGCTTTTCCGATGCCAGCATCCCAAACACGACAAATCTCAATTCCCGGCTTCGGACCTTCTAGAAGAAGGCCGAAACAACACCCACGATCAATAAAATCCCGATCAACTGAGAACCTCGATCATGAAAATCCCGATTAGAATTTATAAGCGTTTCCAATACATAGTGATTCCGGACTGTTATTGTGATTACGTAATACAGAATAGTTCAACGTTGGTATTAGGTGCATACTACAAAAAATACAGAAGATACAAATAGTTTTTTTTACAGAAAGTACAAATTCTTTAACGTTGCCGGTAAAAAAGCACAATCAAATTTCTGGGTTTCACTCAAAATGTTAATGCGAATAATAACAAACGGTGCGTGTGGCATTTGGCAATGCTGTTTTTCAATTCCAGTGGAAACGATTTTGTCAATAACAGTTTTGCTAGACGCAATTGGTTTGCTTTCTTTGAAGGTAAATTGCAACTCACTGGGACGAACTGGTAGTGACTAAAAAAGAAAAGATAAAAAGTGACTAAACTGCGAATTGATCGTACCAAAAAGTAATCAAGCATTTTTAACATCACATTGTCGGATATATCTTGCGCGTGAGCACAAAAACGGTCGGGAAAAAGTCGATATTTCCGTGCAATGTTAATAAAACTTGTATCGTATATAACTTTGATCTTGAAGCTAAAATGGAACTACGCTACTAAAAAGTTGTTATATATTAGGGGAGAAAAACTTACGTAATATCCTTGTACTGCGCTATGAATGGGCAAAGTTCAGAAAACGGAATCGGCGCTGCCAAAGCGGTGGTTGCACCTGTTGTGCCAAAGTTTTGTAAATCTCGCAATGTAAGGCTCGACATAGGATGTGGGTGTAGACGATTTACAACAGTGGCGCCCCTGTTAGTCATATAAAGGTGTTCACCATAAAAGGTTATCCGGTTATCTTTGAACCAGGTAAATATATCTGGAGTTAGCTCCGTAATGTGACAAACTCCACAAATGTATATACTGAGTTTTTTGGGCGACGGCAATTCAAAATCTTGAAGCTCAGGGGGGACCCCGAATTTTTTGACGATTTGACGCTAAAAATAAGTCAGCTTGACAAAAACTCAGATCAGATATCAAAAACATACGTTTCTAACACAAAGTTGATCGCCGTAAAACAAGTAAGGCATATGTCGGGTCATTAGATTGGCAAACATTGGCGAGATTGAAGCGTATTTTGACGTAAGTGGATTGAAAGGGCCATTTTGACTTGTTTTCTGATCGTAAGGTTGGAAAGGATGCAACTCAGCGAAACGAATAAGCCAATCGTATGTAAAACGTTTGATGGCGGTGCCGTTGGACATGACTCAAATGGAATTGTTTGAACCCAAACGCACGATTTCTTATTACTTTTATTTCAAAAAAAAAAGTGAAGCACGCACATCGACGGAACCGATACTTTAATACTTCAATCATTGTTGAGAGAAGTCCGGTTTATTTATGCTTAAAACATGCTTATATACTAATACACATCTTTGTTACAGAACTCATGACTGGCACCAAAACAATTCAATGCGAAAATAGGGTAGAAATGTCGACGACAGCTTAAGCTATGGCGACGACAGTTTTGATGATTTCCGCGTGCTAGCCAGATATATGGAAAAGTGTTCTATCTGGCATCCAAAAGGGCAAAGTACATCCATCGGTGGGAGATTTCGTAGGCGATCAATGTTCAAGCTTGGCGAAGGTTAGACGGCAAATCAGACATGCTGATTTTAACCCATGGTATCCCGTTTTGCTCATAAGTATGAATGTCGCATGTATAAAACGGGCTTTTAGGCAAAATGAGGTCAAGAAACATAACCCCAGCATGCTCGTATTTGGCGGCAATAGCTTTGCTTAACGAAACTGGTTGGCGTTTTACAAATTTGAAGCTCAAAACACGGTCACAAACTGGTAGTACCTGAATATATAAACATGTTACGTATTTACAGAGTCTATATCAAACCTTACCAAAAAGTAATCAAGCATCTCCAAGAACGCTCTCTCCGATAGATCCAACTCATGTAACAAGAAAAAGTTAGGACAAAGTTGATTTTCACGCAAGACGTTCGCAACATTTCCGTCAAAAACCATATTTTTGACGTCAATTCTAAAAACGGTAGCTATGTTAAACATTTTGCAAACGATAATCCTACGTGATATCTTTGCAGTGCGCTACCAAGGGGCAAACTTCAGCAAAAGCAATCGAATCCGTTAAAATGGCACAAATTTCAACTTTTCTGTCGAATTTACAACTGTTCAACAGATATTTCAACTCATAGGTTGTCATGGTGTTAATAATAGGTTCAGCAAAGTCGGAAATCCGAAGGTCTCTACTGTAAAAGGTTACGCAGTTCTTAGCGAGCCATGAAACCGTGCCCGGAGTAAGATCACCGATTCTACAGGTTTCACTTATAAAAACATTCCATTTCTTGGGCGTAGGTAATGTAAAGTCGTGAAATAAACCATGAAGCTTATTATCCGCAATTTTGTCCTAAAACTATAATTAACAAGACCAAAAATAAATTGGAAACGTACATTTTTGACGTAAAAGTTGAAGTTGTAATACAAATATGGCGTGTATTGGGTGATAATATGCGTAAAAAGTGGTGATATTGCAGTGTATTTTGAAGTAATAGAATAGTGAGCTAACACTTCAGTATTGCTATTATTCGGTAGATCGAAAGGTTCGAAGTAATGCAATTCGGCAAAACGGATAAGCCAGTCATTGGTGAAACGCCGGATGACTAAATCATTGGCATTGGACGACATGACTGGAATCAGATGAAGAAAGCCTTAGTTTTGAACGACCGCAACTACAAGTTGACGCGTGGCCACAACCGGAACTGCGCGAGACTGTACTGAAAGACACAACGGAGGTGACCGACGACTTGATTTTGAAGTGTGTTGCTTTGTCGACGCCCGACCCAACAGAGGTTTCAATAGCGGTCGGCGTAGTTTTTACCAATCATTAGATGGCAACCATTAAGTTAGATTTAATAAAATTTGGTACTATAATATTGACGGAATAAGTTAACTTACCAGATGCGTAGAAATGGCGAACGAATCAATCGATTCATAAGCATGGCCGTTGGTCAGCTGAACGGTCGTCCCATTGCGCGCTTCCGCCTGCGCAATTGAAACAAACCAAGCAACTGCTTCACATCGATCCATTCTGCCAAAACTGTCTGTATGGGCCAGTCCGGTTGTATTCCAACCCCGTTACTAGTATTGTTTCCATCATGCAAAAATGCGTGTAGCTTCTACTTCAGAACTTTTACCGCGCTTAATACCGCCAAATATAAGACGACAGTCCATTTGTAAACATTATTAAATACATCAAACTATCAACATGGTTAGCTAAACTGTTTAAAAAAATGCACCTCCTGTATCCAGAATGTCTTTTAATTTCATTTTGTCACCAAAGATATTCCATCTTACAGATATAATTCATACTATACTTTGCCTAGGGTAACTTGCATCATACTGGTTTTTACCGTCATAGGAGTTAACACGTTTACATATTTGAAAGTAAGATTTTTGCCTGATCACAAATATTTTGCGATATCTGGCCGGATGATCATATTTTTGTTGCTTCGTATGAAACAAATGTCAATGTCGTTTATTTGTTGATGGTTGAAAGTTAAGTAACCATTTTCCTAATGCTTTCTTCAACGCTTCCTTTAAAAAAAGCTGTAAGATAGCACTTTGGCAGTCATCGACGCTGTTTTTAACAATGCTGTACTATTTCAATTGTGTTTCAATAGAAAACAATAAAACCACTTTTATTAATTACTCTCTCACTGACGATTATTGTCACTAATATAATCACACAGCTCAGAAATACTAAGACGGAGTCCAAGAGCCGTTTTAGGAAGTTCCGACCCCAATTTTTACACTTAAAAATATTTTAAGTCAGAAATGTTGGGACTACTGAGAAGCGTCTGAAGCCGGAATAGGACGGTCCAAAAGTTA
>KB455064.1:8954-19058 GCA_000341325.1 Panagrellus redivivus
GCAGTTGATGACCGGCAAAATCATATGTTGTGTAATTCTTCTGATTCATTTTACTTCTTAGTCGGAATTATTCATGCCGAGGTCGTTTGGGTGCCGTCGGATCCTCGACATTGACGTAGGGCAAATACGTGGACAGCAACTGGGCATGGGCTTGGAAGTTATCACTTACGGAAGGCAGGGCTCCCAAATGGTTGAGGCCGGCCCGTTGTAGCGCGCTTGCGAGGGCATGGTAGGGGGCAGTGACGGCTTGATAGTAGCCATAGGGGACATATGGCGGGTCTTCATTGGGGACTGGAGCTGCCACGGTCGGGGTTGTAGCTGGAATTGATTGGATTGGAGCTTGTTGGGTCGGGTGAACGTAGGTGCTGGCACTCGGCATGTCGTAGGTGGCTGCTGGCAGGGGTGCTGAGACGACGGGTAGAAGGGCATCGCGCCATTGTTGTATCGGTTGAGTTGCTATCATTTCCTGTTGTTGTTGTAGGTAGTAAATGGCTGGACGGAGATCCATGGGAGCTGGGGTGGGATTCGGTGTTCGAGGCGCTTCGGCGGGGAGGGTATGGGACGACAGGCCAAGCGCATCTACAATTGCGGCCAAGAATGGGTTCGATTCGACGTTGAGGATCGCTGGCTGGACTGGCATTTCATGGGAGTTCGGCGGCACAGGGAAGACTTCTTCTTGTTGTTGTTGCTGTTGTTCAACGTTCTGAAGGACTTCATCGATGACCTCCTCAACTGTGTTGTCGCCATCCTCGTCTTCATGGTCATCCGCGAAGGGTTCCCGCTCTTCACCCCGGTTTTCAACAGCAGCTCGGAAGGCGATTCGCCAATTCTGACGGGTCAGCATGTGTTCCACCGAGGTTCCGAGGCACTGATTCAGAAGAGTCCTCTCATTATCATGCTGAAAGACCGGGGTTTGGTCATACTCGGCCTGTGGGATGAGCCAGGCAGCGAGATAGTTCCCAGAGACATTCATCCTGTGATCGTGGTAGTACCGAAGTGATTGCACATTGTTGAAGACGCCCACAAACAATTGGCTGCCAGCGCCGGTGGTGTCTTCATACATCGTGAAGTGGTCGATGATCATGCTGAGATACTGCTCGGCGTATTGCTTCGCCTCCTGGGTCGCATTGACGATGAATCCGTCCTGGGCATCTGGGTCCATCGGCACTTGGATCGTTAGAGGGATGTCGGCATCGTCGTCGTTTTCGAGTTGGCCCATCTTTTCGAGGAGGGCTGAAACACACTTATAAGTTGAATTTATATATAAAAAAGTTCAACTCACTCAAGATAGTCAAGTTCTTCGACATATCCGACGATCCCAAAAACGTCACACGCCGACAAACACAACAACTGAACGTCTTGAACGAGATAACCCGATTAACGCATCGCTTACAGAATGTGTGACCGCATGACGCAGAAACCGGCGCACGATAGGATTTGTTATATTTCTGAAAGTGTTTACTATTACATTGCTTATCGACTGAAAGAAAGCAACACCAACCTCGAGACAGATTACACATTTGCAGATTTCCATAATCTCCGGATCCTGCGGGATGGTGATGGGCGGCGGCGGCGCCTCGGCTTCAGCCATGATTCCGAGTCCCCCTGAAAAGTCATTACACGTATTAATAGCAGTCATTGAATGTGCATCCACACGGTTAACCGACAATACGAAGAGAACGGCCACATAAAAATTGCAAAAAACGCGTACACTCTCGCCTTGACGTCGTTGCTAGGAGCAACGACGTCTTAAAGATAAAAGACATGGACTTGCTACAGTTCCCTGTGTCCTGAGGGAATTGCCAGGGTGAAAACAAAAGGGGTATTATGAATTTGGTGGTCAAACTGGGCACGGATTGGGTTGGTTTTATATGATTGTAGAGTGGAAAACGGAACGGAAAACGATTCGATTTTTCCGATGCGAAGCGCAGATATTTTTGCGGCAAAGCGAATCCGCATCAATCCCCGATTGGAAGGGGGAAACGGCTCCAGGGGAGGCGGATGGGGGAACGGTCTATACGAGATGCGTCAAAGGATGAAACAAGAGACGCATCAATCCATAAATAAAGAGCAGCGCAGCAGGCAGCGAAGAGAGCGCCGCCATCGATGAGCGTGCAAAAACGGGGCTACTTTCGACGTGGGACCGACATAGGGGAGGGTGTGGCCGCAGGGCTTGCACCGACCGCCGAGGGGCACTTTGTGATTCACTATGGGGTGGATTGAGTTTAGAAGCATTGCTATGTCAAAGTTATCGATTTTAGCCGAACTATGTAATACCTGACTTACGTTTGAGATGGATTGTAGCGCGTAATGTTAGCCTTTTCAGGGCCCAGGAAATACAAAAAGCGCGTACTCACGGCATTTATGGATATTTTACGGTTGCATCGTGATGTTTTTCAACGCACAAGTTGTTTACAGGTGCTCATTTGCATAGAGTTGCGTTGGAGAGCGGAAAAAGCCCTAAAAGTACCGTATCGCTTTGCCTATGTAGGAGTTGCTGGGCGATTTGGGGCAAGTTTCTCCGAAAAGCAGTGTTTTTCGGCATTAAAAACAAACTTGCTTTTTCGGTCTCGATAACGATATCTAAATTCGGTAAAAACTGATTTAAAAATCATGGTCTAATCACACTCACTTGATTCAGTTTGATTTTCCGCAATATGCATGTATTGATTGACTATTGATTGCATTGATTGATTATTGATTGCATTGATTGACTATTGGTTGTATCGATCGACTGTTGATTGCACTGAGTGGGTGATCACTCATTTATCGATTGATTATTGATTGACTATTGGTCACATTGATTGGTCATTGATTTATCGATTGATTATCGATTGACTATTGATTTTCTTTATTAGGTACCAAAATTGCGAATATGGAATGTAAGACAGTATATTATGGGTGACATGGTTTGAACTTTTCGTTAAAACGCATTACGCGGACTTGGCAGTGGTAGTGCTGGAGGCAGTGGTGGATTCGGTGGCTTTGGCGGCTTCAGTGGTGCTTGAGGCAGCCGCTGTGGTAGTAGTGGCCTTGGTGGCCTTCTCAGTCGTGGCGGTGGCTTCGGTAGCTTTGGCGGTCGTCGACTTTTCAGTGGTAGAAGGGGCAGCAGTCGTCGTGGCTTCGGTAGCCTTGGCCGTGGTGGTTGTGGCCTCGGTGGCCTTGGCAGTGGTAGCCTTTTCTGTGGTGGTAGGGGCTTCGGTAGCCTTTTCAGTGGTGGTGGCCGGAGCCTCGGTGGTCTTCTTTTCCTTCTTCTCGGACTTCTTGGCGTCGTTGGATTCCTTCTTTTCGGACTTCTTCTCCTCCTTCTTTTCGGACTTCTTCTCCTCCTTCTTGGTGGGCTTGGCCGTCGTGGTGGTAGTGGCAGCTTCAGTTGTGCTGGCGGCCTCGGTAGTCGTTACTGCTTCAGTGGTCGTTGATGCAGCCTCGGTAGTCTCAGCCGACTCTGTAGCATTGGTTGCGGCTTCAACAGTGGTAGTAGGAGCCTCGGTAGTAGTCGTCGTGGTGGTGGAGGTCGTCGAAGTGGCAGCAATCTTAGCAGCAATCTTGGCAGCACGGGTAGCATCATCCAAAGGCCAGATGTAGCACAACACCGGCGAGGGCGCCATGGCCATCGGTGCCGGGTTGCTGCTGTTGACGGTGTAGGTCGTATCCAAGTCGAACAAGTTGAAGTATTTACGGAGAGGCACGCTAGCTCCGCAAGCTCCCATCTTCGAGGCACAGTAGACATCTTCCGGAAGGGGATCGTACTGGGTACCACCCTGGGGGTCGATTTCGCTGGCATCGGACATGAGGGCATGGTCGCGATGGGCTGAAACGACAAAACTAATACTGATAACGGAGAAAGTCCAACTCACGCATAAAGCCATCAGTTTTCTCACTCTTCATCTGGACCAACCGTGTCAAGCAAGTGCATCCGCTCTTCTGTTCGTCAGTGATGACCATACCGATTTCATCGTCCATCAAACGGTAGCCGTTGAAATCGCTGCTGTCATCGTTCAACTGAGCGAGGGTAGGCTTCTTCGTCGTGTAGTAGTGGTCCTTCAAGGCGCCGGGCTGTTCGTTGAAGTAGACTTGGAGCTCCTTCATCGACTCCTTCTTCGGCATGGATTCCGAAGCGCAGTCGGCCTTCACGATCTTAACAGCGGAGTCATCGACTTCCATGACGCTGGCTCCACTGCCTTCCTCAGTTTCCGGAAGTTCCCAGCCATAGCACAGCGGCATCGGCTCGAGGACGAAGCCAGGGATCTCGACGGAGTCATCGGTGGAGTAAGCGTAGAAGAGGCCGCCAATAGTCCACTTGTAGTAGCGGTAGATCGGCACAGCGGAGCCACAGTCACCAGAAATGAGAGCACAGTAGTAACGGACGCTCTTCTCGGTACGGTAGAATCCTGGCGGATAGAAGTTGCCTAGGATGTTGGTACCGTACATCATGGTGTTATGCGACTTGGGCGAGGATTCAGTAATCTCGACGACACAGCCACGACCACCGCATTCGGGGAGGTCGTTACGGGTAAGGAGTCGGAAGACCTCAGCCTTGTTGACGGTGTTGGTCTCGGGTTCGCCGGCATCGACGAGCTGGTAGATCGGAGTGTCGACGTTGGCCTTCTTGCCGATGATCTTTACGGTACCTGGAAACAGGCTTCAGAATAAGTTAAAGAAAGTCAAAAAAGACTCACCGAAAGCTTCATTCTTCCCCGGCACACTTAAATGTTGACAAAACAACGAAGCTTGGCAAATGGCGAGAATCGCCGCGACGACGGCAATCCCGAAGCCCTGGTTCATGTTGTACACAAAGAGCGGAAAACGGAAACACAAAATCAACACGACCGGATTGTCGGCGTTTGTATGTGTGAGTTTTGTTTCTCGAAGGCTGGCGGCGATCTGGGTCGGATGTCTTCGCCGCTGGCTGAAGATGATCGTGTTCCGAGGCGGCAGCGACGAGGGGGGAGGCGTTTGACCTTCGCCACAGTTTCACCCCCATCAACCGATTGACCTACTAAGACGTCAGGGACCTGATCATCGTCGAGCATTTTTTGCACCACCACTCTCTCAGCTCTACCGTGCATTCCATTGATAGAGATACCTGTCGCTGTGCCCGTGGCATCATGCGACGCCGATGGCCTGCCGCAATCCGATACCATCGGTGTGCCAAAGTCACGCAAATGCGATTAGTCGAGAGCCCATACACTGACTGATCAATAGACTTTTACAACCATGTGCAAGATGACCAGATGATGGCGCACTTTTTTGATACATGTGTACCGAAGCACACCCTGCGGCGATTGGTCACTCGGTCGACGCTTTTTTAATGGTCCGCAGAAGGTTTATGGAAGGAAGAAAAAATGCACGTAAAACAATGTGAAACATGGGTTCGGCGGGGGGTTTTGTGTTTATTTGTTAACTTCATGGTGTCAGTGGTGTGTATTGGTGCGCCATGGCTTCAGACAGGGTGGTGGAGATGAAGACGAGCGTGGATGTAGAAAGTAGTGATAAGGGGGCAGAAACCGAGCAGGAGAAGGGGTCCTTGGGAAGTGCCGGAATTGGGTTCTTCGGCGGTTTCGGCAATGGCAGCAATTTGGAGCTCTGGGGGTGGAAGTGGTTGTGGCGGATCAGTTTGAGGCTTCGGGTTTGAAGTTAGAAGTTTGGGTGGCGGCTTTGGAAGTAGGGTTGGAGGGATGGTAATAGGCTTCGGTTTAAAAGTCAGAAGCGGCAGATTCGTCGAAGCCAGCGGTAATGGCGGCAGCGTCGTAGTCGCCTCTGGCGGCGCTTCAGTTTCCTGAGGTTTGATAAGCACCGCATTCACGACCTTACAGACCTTGCAAAACTTGTCCGGACACTTCAGATCCGCATTACACAAGTCTCCAATGCAGGTGCATCTGACGGTGTCAAAAAGAACTTGTTGGCAACTTCTTCGCTGGAGTCCCTAAAAGTATGCATCTCATTATGTGTAGTTCCAAATCCGCCAACTTACATAAGTACACCCACCAGCCATATACACTTCCTTTTTAGCGCTATCATACTGCCAATCAAGGTAACACCATGGCTTTTTGTTGAAGTGGTCTGAAATCACGAGTCTATGATAAAAACGGCCATTGCGACATCGAAGAAAACTCACTCATCGGAACGCACTCTTTTGGCTTCATTGACGCCACAGGGCCAATCCCAGAATAACAAGTCAATGCATAAGGGCGCTTGTCCAAGTGGGATTCATATGGCTCTTTTTCGGCATCAACAATGTCCAGAAGCACAATTAGTACAAGGATGATTCCAAAGGCTGTCGGTAGTGAAGGCTTCCGCTTACGCGGCATGTCAGTTGGGGTCAGTGTAGTCAGGAGTGGTGAGAACCTTGGCCAGAACAGAGATTCTGATCCTTTTTTGGACAATTGCACGTAAGAAACTTTTTTGCATAATAGAATCAGTAGAACTTCATGAAATGTCCGAATGCATGGTTTTTATACAGTACCTTTATTGTGTTATTCGCATCTATGCTATCAGTATTGTCAAATCATAAACAAAGTATGTGATAAAGCCCTAGGTAAACTTCAAAAATGACAGTAACCATCGAAAAGCCAAGCAAAGGTAGAAGTGGCCCATGTTGACTGCCAGCCGACGGCTTCTTCCGATCCCAAGTTTTCTGTGGCGCCGGAAGACGCGGTGGTGGTGGCGGAGCAATCGTGGTGGTCTCATCAACATCACCAGCTAGAACCAGTGCCGTATTGACATTCTTGCAGATTTTGCTGAACTTCTCCGGACACTTGAGGTGGGCATTACAAAAATGGTCTTGACAGATGCACTTGATGGTGTCCCCAGCTATTTGTTGGCAACTGCGTTGGGGGACCATCTGTGGAGGATTCTACTTTATTGATAATTCATTGAAAATAGTAAACAAGACTTACATAAGTGCACCCCGCACTGTAGGTTAGCTTGTCGGCTGCGGGATCGTATTGCCAAGATCGATGACAGTAGGGTTGAATGTTAAAGTGGTCTGAAAGGGATAGGTTTAACAAAAAAGATTAAAAAACAGTAAAAAACTGACAAAAAGGGACACATTCAACCTTTTTCAAGGCCTTCAAGGGGCCCATTCCCGAATAACATAGCAATCTGAAGGGGCGTTTGTCTTTAAAGTCGACCCAAGGCTCTTCTTCGGCATTGACGAAGTTCAAAAATGTAATCAGTACGAGAATAATCCCGAAAGCAGTGGCCAATGAGGGCCTCCGTTTGCACGGCATGTTAGTTGGGTCAGTTATAACGAGAATGGATTCCCACGGGATGGCCCCTCTGGCGGACCTTTTCAATCCGGAATTAGAATACTCCTCAAATAAGCCAAATAAAAGCAGTTCGGGTTTATTCTGCATAACTGATTAAATTATATATAAGTCTTTTTAAAAATATGATATCAAAACCCATGCATGGCACCATATGACTATCGTGACTACATAAACCTGCAAAAAAGGCGTCTATACACTGTACATTTCAATTATTGACTGATTCAATCATGTCGTTCGACAACCATCATTGACATCGACTTGTTGGTTGCGAAGTTGGGCCATTCTGAAGAGGAGTTCCATGTTTCGGAAGCCGACGCTAAAGCCTTCCGTGTGGTTTCGACGGACGATCTGGGCGGCTTGGCTCGTGACATCACGGCTTCGCCAGACTGATTCGGCTTCGGGGAAGACTTCGGGGGCCTAAAAACCTTTTTCGTACTCTATCTTTGTCAACCGTGAAAACTTACAGTCATGAAAGGCTTCCAAAGCCTCACAACATGCTCCAACCCCGAAGTCGCCAGGATTACGGTAGTCGGATGCGGCGCCACAACATTCAGAATCTTTTGATCTGCCTTTATCAGTCGAATGATCTTCCTAGTGGCCCTTTCCCAGATAAACATGCGTCCACAATCACTGCCTGCAGCGATGAATTCGTCATTGGCTCCGGCGAATCTGGCCTGTTTAATGTCGGTTCGGATGTTGCAGGCGCCGAGATAGCGTTCCGAGTGTTCGCGGATCTTTTCCATCGTTTTGGGGGTCCAGCGTTTCACGGGGACTACAACTTTTTCATATTTAGACAAAATTCAAAATACAGTAAACTTACTGGTTGTCGGATTCGCCAAAATAGAATCCCCGTCCCATTTGAACCGCTCCACATACAACTTTGCCCACTTCCGAGCCAGCGTATACTGTTGCAGGTGCTCCAACGCCCCGCAGATTCCCTTAACAGCCTCTGCATTCATTGGGAACAGCTCCAACGCTCGAATGTAGTCCCGAACGGCTTCCATGTCCGATCCATCGAACCCTTCCCGAAGTAGGGCATCAGCTCGACGGCGAAGTAGACAAGCAAGTTCAGCTTGAAGCATCTTATCGCCAGGGACGGCAGATAGAGTCAACTCGATGGTGTAAATAAGGTCATTGAAGGTGGCTACAGTATCCTCATGGTCGACGAGAGCGTATTCCCGGGCCCTTGTAAGCTGTTCATTGAATTCCCGCGGATTGATGTTTTCTTTGATCAACTCTTCCGGATCTTCGAGACGCTCTAGATAGACATCGGGAGTGTTTAGAAGTTGTTCCATCCTTTCAATGTATTTTGGCCCGTGGGATGGGTCTTTGTTGGCATCGTAGACGTAGATGGCATCATTGTGGACATTGACAAGTAACTTGCTGCCGGTGCGGTTGTATTCGACATAGGAAACGGTTTGGTGGAGATTTCGGCTTCGGGTTGTGATGATTGCTGTAATCGAACATGCTTAATGGGACACAAAAGTTGAAAAAAGTTGACTTACGGTTGGCAAAACTGAAAAACGGCGTATTCCCGCATCGAATATCGAACAACTTTGCCCCCTCGCCTTGAAAGCCAATAGCCATCTCCTTCGGTTTGACCGGATTCACAGCCAGCGCTTTACAATTTGTTGCTTCGAAGAAGTAAAGGGTGTTGGGTTCGGGTTGGCGGATATCGTATAGCCTGCAGATTTCTTTATATATAAAAAGGCTAAAAAGTTGAGAAACGTACATAATGTGACCCTCTTCCCCGCAAGCATAGACCAAAAACGGCGATTCTGTAGTCAAGACGACTTGTTTCACTCGCCGACAATCAGTCCATTCCCGCAATGTTTCAACTTCGCCGCCTTCTGTGTTCCGCCATTGATGCACGATGACACTGCCATCGGCGGCACCTGTGGCAATCTTTGAATCATTGCATTCGTTCAAGAATTTAGCGGCAAAAATGTTTCCAGTGTGCTCTGTCGGGAATTTAGCGACTTCTTTACCATTCACTGACCAAACCGCGACATTTCGATCGTCAGAACCGCTGACCAGCAGCGATCCATTGGCATTCCATTCGACACAATTTACACAGCCAGTGTGGCCCTGAAACACGCTTTTCATCCATGTTCTGCTACTTTTATATATATATATATAACTGACTATGATAGATTATTATAATAAATAAAGTGCAAAACTCACAGTTAATGTCGCAGAAAGATGTAACTTGCTCCAAAGAGCTCGATGGCCGCGAATCCGCGCCTCAAACCCGCCTAACGACAACTTTCCGTGGCGTAAGTCGCGTTCTATGGCACGTAATGATTGATATCCTGGATCCATCGGGGATGATCCGATGCACGTAGACGCCGGGGTACGGCCTCACGCCGTCAATAGCGACAACAAAGTGTTGGATGCAGTGCAGAGAATGTGACAGAGCGCGCATTGGTCGCTCACTGCTTGTTCAATGGACGCTGCGGAGCCGTCGTTGTGTCCTTATCGGATTTGGACACGGACATGGCCAACGCTATTTATACGAATGTGTATGTGCGAAACTGAAATGTCAAGCCATGGAAAAGCCAAAAGTTGCGGTTTGCAAAAAAAAAAGAAACACCAAACACCAGTCATTATGAGGTGTTGTAACAGTTGCAAGCAAGTGTTACAGTCTATGTGAAAAAAGTAAAAAATTGACTATTTAAAAATTTTCGAGTCAATAGTTTACCAAATGGGTCATTTTTAAATAGTGGATGTGTCGTTGATAAGAGTGTGATTTATTATTGTTCACAAAAAACAAGTAAGTTTTCATGCAAAACACATTTTTAGTTAAAAAAAATAAAATCAATATTAATAAAAA
>KB455066.1:10104-40311 GCA_000341325.1 Panagrellus redivivus
TCCAAAAATCCGCGCCCCTGTCCTTTGTGTCCATGGCCTCGCTGACACGATGATGCCAGCGATTAATAGTGCCCAGATTTACGCCGCCGTCCAGAGACCCGTTGACCCACTTTATGTTCCTCACGCTTCACATCTTGGGGTTTTGTTAGCACCCGAGCTCGTAGTCCGTTTCCGAATCTTCATCGAGGAGGAAATTGATGCTGATGATTCGCATTTTGATACACTTTGCCGTGGCCCGATATGCCAGGACCGTCAATTTTCAACAGAAAATGCGTTTTCACGCAATAGCTGACGTGATACCTAACTAATTGAACACAGAAATCAACTTGTGTCAAAAACGTTTATTGAAAAAAAGCATTTTCAGGTTGTTTTTAGTTTCAAAAATACCTCATTCTGAACTTTTTTGCACAATTTGTATTCTATTAGTTGAAACACGAGTTAGGTGGTCTTCAATGGCAATGATGACCTTCGGAAATGACCGCAAGGAAAAAGTAGAGACATGCAGCCGGTCATTCAAAAAACTGGGTACATTTTCATGTGATCCTTTGCCTTTGTATCCCGAATTTTATGACCAAGTCTATATCACTGACGATGACATCTCCTACAAATGGGCATTAAAAAGAACTTACTTATTCCGCTACTTTAAGTTTTTCAACAGTCAACGCTTTAGAAAAATCGTGGGTCGAAACACGAGTTGGGTGGTCTTAAAGGGCAATGGCGACCTTCGGAAATGCCCGCAAGCAAGGACTAGAGATGTCCAGTTGGTCATTCAATAAGCTGGGAACATTTCAATGTCGTTCGTCCGTCATCGAAAAAAGCAGTGTCCGAAAAGCGGTTGGCAGCTAGCAAGCTAGCTAGCCCTCGTGGCTAACGCAACTTGTGCCCATTTCGGACCTCAAGACTTCCTTTTCGCTAGTTTATTTCGTCTTTTTCGACCATGGTTTGGTTAAATCCATTTCGAAAAGACAAAATATCCACCGAAACCGTGCCAGACACGCAAAAATGCGTCATCGACATCACCCCACTAACAGAAACTGACGATTCCTGTCAACAATGCCTCAACCCTACAACCATTTGCCACAATCATCCCGAATATTACGACCAAGTCTACATCACCGACATTGACGTCACCTACAAATGGGCATCCAAAAAAGGTTCCTTTTTCCGCTCCTGGAAATTTATCTACACCTATTTTCGATATATCATTGATGCAGCCATTTCATTCTACCCAACTTGGTACTCCGTTTCGAACTTTGACGACATAAAAAGCCAAAACAAAGCCATCTACGTCAAAGATACGCTAGTCCTACATTGCAAAACGTACGAATCCGCCGATGAAATCATACCGTACATAACTGGATCGTACAGTCGTCTTATGTTATGCGGGAAAGTAACTTTCGATCAACTTAAACGTCTCATACACAAAGATTTGAAAAAGATTCATATTAATGGTAAACTTTTTAAAGTGAAACCAGAAGAATACGACGATTTTGTTGCATTTGCGTTGCAACATTCGCGCAGTTTTGATTCCTTGTAAGTTTGAAGTTTTAAAAAAATATGATTACAACTGTTTTCAGCTTCTGTTGTGCGATAAACGAAATCCCAGAACTCAAGGAAAAACTGATCAAAGCCTTCGAACAACACAAGACGCACGGTTATTTCGTTCACGTATTTAACGATTCCTCCCCAGTGCGTATTTTGTGGGGGGTCGAACACAAACAGTACAATTCCAATTTCTGGAAAGTTTTCGCGACATTGTTTCTAATGCATTGTGCGTTTAATTTAACATTATTTATCATCTTTTGGGATCAACTACCGTATTCATTTTTCTATCTGACACCTATAATGTTGACGAATCCATTATTGCTCTTCGTTTTTCGATACGCACCCTATTGGCATTGACTTTTACCCACATTGACCTCGTTGAAACTTTTGAATCCCATGTGAAAACCAGTTTAAATAAACCGTTTTATAAACCCATTACAAACAGCAACCCGCGTACAAAATTATTAAACGAGGTCAATACAAAAGTTTGATATCATGCAAAACAAGTGAAACTGAACCTTATTAAAGCGCTTGTTGAGTTCGAGACTGAAGATCACGACGTTTCTTGACGGCTGAAGTTGGAAGCAAAACTTATAGAAGGAATCCAAACCATGGATGGACCTTACTCACGCAGGAACCAAGTACGACACTCACCGAAAACCATGCAAACAGCGGCTTCAATGCCGGCTGTCGTGAAGAAGTCGAGCCAGAGGCGTTGCTTCGTGGACAGCTTGTCATTAGGACCCTTGACTTCGATGACGGCGATTCGACGGGCAGGGGCATCCCAGAGGGTGAGGTCAGGGAAGCCAGAGCGGTTGTGGCGGTGATCCTCGGCGATTCGACGGAAGATTTGGGCGAGTTGGAGGGGTTTGAGACAGCGGATGAAAGCCTAAAACGATAGATAGTGATGGAAAAAGGTCACAAAACACTCACCATGAGGTCATTGAAGCTCGGAAAAGCCGACCAATCAACCCCAGAAGCTTCCTTCCCCTTGTTTTGGCGGTAATTCATCTCGATGATGCCCTCGACGTTGGTATAGCCTTTGGAAATCTCCTCAAAACGGGATTCAAACTTGGCTTGACGGCGGGGGTAGAAGTCTTCCGTGTCGAGATCGTTGGGACCGTCCTAAAAGGCACAATTTTAAAAACCATCAGTCTAGAAAGTTGAAAACTCACCAAGACAGGACTCAACCAAACCCCCTCCAGCTCCGGGTCAAAAACAATGTCAAAGCAAACAATTCCAAATACAGTATGCCAGATACCGCCCTCCGTATGCATGCCGCCATGGAAGTTTTTCTCTTTCCGGAAATGCCGCAAAGCCAGCTCCTCAACATTGACAATCTCGACTTCGCCGTTGGTTTCGATGTAGAAGCGGTTGACCCGAGCGTCGCCGAGGTTCTTTTCGACGATGTGGCCTTGGATGGAGAGCTAAAATGACACTGTCTGATGGCTCATCTTTCAAAACACAAAACTTACAACAGTGGGTTCATTAACTTTCAGCGTAACAACATGATTCTTGTCCAACTTCAACGCCCGATCCTGGAGCAGCAATCGAGCTCTATCGCGAACCATCGGATCCTCAATGCCACGAACACATGCAGCCAGAGAATCGGCCTTACGCTTCAAATGAGAATGCAGATCCAGCGCAAGTCGCTCATAAAGATGGCCACGCCGATCCGCGAGAAACAGCTTCAATTTCTCAGAATCTAGCAGGAATTGGATGACTTCAACGGCTTCATCGTACTTTCGGATCCGCTCCATCACGTCAATGGAATGCATACAGCATCGAACAAGGACCCAGGGCTCGGTGTAACGGCGAAGATATTGCGGCAATGAAGCTGCATGGGTGATCATCGGGTCATCGGCTTCGAGAATCTGCTTAACCTTCAGATATATGGAAGATCCAATATTGTACATGAGCTCGTAATCCTTGCTCAACATGGCATCACACATGGCTGTTTCATCCCGTTTGGCAGCGATATACTTCATCAGGGCTTCGGAAGAGTCGAAATTGTGGATACAGGCGTCGATTTCGGGGGCGACGTAGGTTAGCTTTTTCTGTTCCATGAGAAGCATTTGGTACCTGCAAACCATCAAATTGACCAAACTGTAAACAGCTAAAACGACTCACATCAAAGCCCTCGCCAATCCACTCTTGAACATCGGATCAAACAACCGAATCGCATCCATGCTCGACGGACAATAAACAGTCAAGATGGCATTGAACAAGTCCAACGCTTCATCGCGGATACGGTAGCACGGACCGAGATGCTTCTTCGCGTTTTCCAAGACCTTCGGATACAATGGCGTTCCAAAAACGCACTTTCCACCGGCAGCTTCGAGGACTTTATTCGTAATGTAAGCCCGTTGACCTTCGGATTCACGCTTTTCGGCGACTTTGATGCCATAAGTCCGAGCGAGCGCGATGAGGTGTGGTCGTTGAAGCTTTGTCAGCGCTTCAGCAAGGGTCATGGAGCTGGACGAGCCGACAGAGTGCTCGAAGAAGTTAGCATTCACAAGATTCGTGGCAATGTCAATGACGGCAGTGTTGGAGGTGTCCCATTTCGACAGGTCTTCCAGGGTCAGCCATTGGGGTTTGCGGAGACAGGCGCGGATGAAGAAGTGCTGTTCGGCGTCTGGAAGGATCCTTATTACTTTCAAATGCCAAAAAATGGTCAAGAAACCTACCGCCCATGGTAGTCAGCCAATAAACCCGTCTTAGCGTATCCCCCCAAAACGTTTCAGCTTCCAAACCAGACCCACGTCCAAGAACACGAGCCAGGATAACCCAGAAGAAGCGAACGACATACGGGGTGCCATATTTGGGGTCAGTTTGGTCAATGTCGACGTTTTCTTCGCCGGCATTTGATTCCTTTGCCGTTTCATCAGAAGAGGCGAAATCCAACTTGCGTTTGGCAGGGGACTGAGACAGACGATTCTTCGTTTCAGTGGCGAGAAGCCGTCCAGCGCCTCGACCAGCGATACGGAGATTTTCGAGATGTTCAAATACTTTCGTGTAAACTTCTTCGATGGACAAATCTGCCGATGGATTGACGGCAAAGACCTTGCTTCTCGGGGACTTGATGAGGGTAGTCTTTGGGAAGCTTTTGCCGGGTTTGGGCGATTCGAAGGCCGGTTTGGGGAGCTTGGCCGATGGCGGTGGAGAGGAATGACGGGGGTTGCGTTTGGGGCTAGAAAGGCACTGTTTTCGAAGGTTTTTATATATAAAAAAGGCTTACGGTTCCTCGGAATCGCTCAAAACAACGATTTCATCGTCATCGACAACCTCCGCCACCGGCAAGGCACGTTTCGACGGGCGGCTGGAGCTCGCTGGCGTCTCCGGAACGAACTCAATCACCTCAATATCACTGCTAACTGCTGTAACAGATCGGGTAGACTGGCGCCGGACTGGAGTTTCTTCAGCAAGATCAGCCTTCGGAGGAGGATCATCGCAGATAATTTCATCATCATCGACGACGACAGCGCTCTTTCTACGCGGAGTCGATGTCGCCGACTTCAAGCAAGTCTGCTCATGGCGCTTGACGAAAGCAAAGCTGACAATCACACCGCAATTGGCACACTTCTTCCCGGAAGAAGCACGCTTAAAGGCATCTGCAAGCATCGCCACAAGTTTCCACCCTGAAATCAGTCCAACTTTGAACTCCGAAAACCATCCCGCCAACAGCATGAATATTCCAGGCAGGACCAACCCACCATTGATCAAACCAACACGAATGAAATTCAACAATATTTATAAAATTTTATTTTTTATAAAACCGCCAACAAGGAAAACAACAAAAAGGAAGACAGTTTGACCATAGTCGCTCGCCCTGTGCAGCCTGTAATAAAAAATAGAACGCGATGACGTGCGGTGGAATTTAACGGTAAGATTTCTGGTAACGGGCACGGGCACCAGGACCGCCGAACTTCTTGGATTCGGTGCTACGGGGATCGGCAACGAGCAGGGAACGATCGTACTCGGCGAATTGTTCCTTGAGGACGCGACGGCTCTGCTCATCGACGTTCTTGTGGTAGAAAGCGACGAGGGCCTTGGCGATAGCTTGACGGACAGCGTAGATCTGGGAAACGTGACCACCACCGGTAACCTTGATTCGGATGTCGATGCCGGCGAAACGTTCAGGGCCGACGATGAGGAGGGGCTCCTGGAGCTTCAGACGAAGGATTTCAGGCTGGAGGTGCTCAATGGGGCGACCGTTAACACGGACGAGGCCCTTGCCCTTCTTGGCGAAAGCAACAGCGGTGGCGTGCTTCTGAAAAGGAGGTAAATTAGTCAAAAAGAACGATAGAAGGTCAAATAGAACTCACCTTGCGACCGAAAACCTGGACAGGCTGGGGACCTTGGGCGGGCTTCTCAACGGTAGCCATGTTTGCTAGTTACCTGAAAATCCATCATAATAATACGACGTTAAAAGCCTTCAATAAGATTATACGAGCAAAGCAAAATGCCTGCACGAATAAACACGCTTCAAAAATATATAAAAACGAATAGCAAACGGTCAAAACTCGATTTTGATTCCATCAGTACAGACAACGTACAAAATGAAGTTAATTCGGCACCAAAACGACAACATGGAATGAAGCCTAATCCATAAAGAGTCTACGACGTGAAAATCATTGTAAACCCGTAAAAAGCGCGATAAAGATATATAAAGTTAGAATTCGAAAAACAAACAAGTATAAAAATGCATCAAAAACTGGCCAAAATTCAACGAATTTGGTATCAAAACGTGGCAAAATCGATTGGCAAGATTACAAAATGGTCGGAAAGGCACTTTAACCGCAGCTTTACGTCAAAATTTGAATATTATGGGTAAAAAGTCGGAAAAGGGTAAACGAACAGCGAGACAACGCTGTGTGTGCAGCACCAGCCGCGAAAGGGGGCATACTGTGGGTTGTGCGCGCGCGTTTGAAAATCGAGCAGTCAGTCAGGGCCGCTGGGCGGGAAAAACGAGCACCGCGGAAAGTGTGCTTTGAAATCGCGTCTGAAGTTTCGAAATGTGGTGCTTTTTGGCTTTTTAACGGTCGTGGAGATGCTTTTCGAGGGTCGTGATTGCTTCTAGACAAGTTCTTGATGTAGTTTTAGTAAAGTTTTGAGGTTTCAGAATGGCTTCACGTCAACGACAACGCAAAGAACAAGTCCAAGAGGAGGTCATCGACTTGGAGGCCGATATCACGGCTAACACGACTGCGGATATCACTGTGGCGGCTGATGAGAACATAGTTACGGGGTTTTATCCGATTAGCGACCTTGAGGTTGGTTTTTTATATATAAATTTTACACAAAATCAGTTTGAAATGGAAAAATCTTGCAGCAACACGGAATCCACTCCACTGACATCAGAAAACTCAAGGAAGCCGGCTTCTGCACAGTCGATTCGATCATCCATGCCACTCGGAAGGAGCTGTTGACGGTCAAGGGGATCAGTGAGCAGAAAGCGGAGAAGCTTTTCGTATGTTTTTCGCTGTTTTTGACCGTTTTCAAAAGAGAAATTTGCAGAATGAAGCCGCCAAAATCATCCCCATGGGCTTCATCTCCGCATCTGTCGTCCACCAAAAGCGAGCTGATATCGTCCTCCTCGAAACAGGCAGCCGTGAGCTCAACCGTCTCCTCGGTGGTGGAATCGAGACGGGTTCCTTGACCGAAGTTTTCGGCGAATTCCGAACCGGCAAAACTCAACTTTGCCATACTCTCGCCGTCACCTGCCAGATTCCTGTCGATTGTGGTGGTGCTGAAGGGCGATGCCTCTGGCTGGATACGGAGGGAACTTTCCGGCCTGAGAGGATTGTCGCTATCGCGCAGGCGTAAGTTTTATATATAAATTTCACTTTTTTGAACAGATTTATATATAATTTTACTTCCAGCCGCGGTCTCAACGTCGAAGAAACTCTGGACAACATCTCCTACGTCCGTGTACTCAACACCGACCATCAGATGAACCTCCTCATCCAGGCAAGATCCATGATGGCCGAGGTTCGATATTCATTGGTCGTGATTGACAGCATTATCAACCATTATCGAACGGATTTCATGGGTCGAGGAGAGCTGGCTGCAAGGCAGATGCATTTGGGAAAGTTTCTGCGGAATTTGGCTACTATCGCGAGCGAGGTTTGTCACATTTTAACCAAAAACGGCAATAAAATATATATAATCCTTTCAGTTCGGTGTCGCCGTTGTCATGACAAACCAAGTCGTCGCATCCGTCGATGGCGCCAGCGGGCCCTATGCAGCCGACACGAAGAAGCCCACCGGCGGTCACGTCCTCGCTCACGCATCCACGACGCGATTGTACTTCAAGAAGGGCAAAGGAAACAATCGTGTTTGCAAGATCTACGACTCCCCGAATCTCCCCGAAGGCGAAGCAACCTTTGCCATCAGCAATGCGGGCATTGTCGATGCAGAGGATTGAAAGCATCCATTCCTGACGTGTACATTTCCTTGTTGATGCATTTTAGCCTTTATCTGCCGACATAATCAGTTTTTTTGACATAAATCGGGAATGAAAAGACTCAATTGCAGTGTGTATTCTATCCGAGAGGGGTGCGACATCCCGCCGCGAATCGATACTCGCGCCTGTGTGTGAAAGCGTGTTGCACGCGTGCTGGCAAATGTGACGTTAGTGTCGCGTGTTTAGCAGTTTTTGAACTGTCATATCTTGACTCCTATTTTCTTAAATTGAATTTCCTTTTTAATTTCAATCAATAACAGCTACCATCATCGATGTGTAGAATTTCACCCAAATTTAACCAAAATTATCCAAAATAATAAAAAATTTCCATAAATTCCAAATATCCACCCCGTTCCATCTGTTTCCGGGCGATTGAAAAAGCCTTTGCCAACTCGACAATCTAAACATGAATTTGCATCGCTCTTTCTCCTCCCCCAGGCCCCCATTTCCACGTAAATCTATCGCGATCGAATTCAAATCAGTCACAATGACAACCGCGATTCTAGGAATGGTCGAAGCTTCAGCCTCAACCCCAGCCGATACCGCGCCAAAGCCCGAAGAAACAGCCCCACTGGTGCCAGATTCTGCCGAGGAACCGCTCCTTGAGCTCACGGCTGAACTCGTGCCTGAAGTTTTTGGATTTTCGTTGGAGATAGTCTTCAAGGATGGGATCAAGTACTATAAGCGTGGGTTTTATATATATTTTTCTGACAAAATCATGTTTTTTTATTGAATTATGTTAGATCAAGCTATAAGGATGTATATTTAGAAAAAGAACGATCCGGCGAACTCCAAGTCGAATACCCTGTCCGATTGAGGTTCATGGCCTTGGCCAAACAGGTCAAAAATGGGCCATTCAAGGCTGAAGAGAGCAATGTTGGGTGGTTTGATTTGGTTGGAAATGATGCTAAGTGAGTTTTTCATCGTTTCTGTCGTCTCCGTTTTTTGTTCGGTTAAATTTTTTTCAAAATTTGTATTTTCAATTTCATCTTTTTAAAATTTTTCAAAGTTTTTATTGCTTTTTTTGCCACTTCACACCTCTCTAATCAAATCCCAATCTATTTAAAACCCCTCTCGTCAAACAACGGATGACCTAATATCCTCAGATTAGCACCCAAGAGCCACGGGGCCATTTCCTCGAAGGCTTTGCTTTCTGACAAATTGAGCTTTGATTGAATCTCGACCAAAGCCCGCCCTAAAAGAATGCAACGTTATGTCAGCTGTGCCCTCTGGCGTTTGCCCGTCGCCCTTGGCCGTGGCCATGGACTTTTCAAGATGGGATGATTAGCCGGCTAAGATTTCCAAGCCCTTTTAGGCTCGCTCTACTTTTTACAGTTGCAAAGGCTTAATCTTTTTCGTCAATATTAGTTGTTACACTTTAAACTGTGCAAAATTGGTTTTTTAACTTTTTAATCTTAATTTTGACCAAATTTAATCTGGTAGTTTTTTGTTAAAAAAATTTTGGACAACAGTTCGTACACCATAGTTATGTTTTTCATAGCCTATAATCACTTTCACATCTCAAAATTGCCAAAATTTTTGATACCAAGAGCAGCTGACCATTGACTCTCCCGCGAAAAAGCGGAAATAACAAATAGTTGCGAACATAATCCACCCACACTTGCTTTTCCTTAATCTCCATTGCCCTGAGGCGTTGGCCGAGCCGATGTTCGCCCGCCTCCCAGTCCATGGCCACAGGGGCACTTGTCGTTGACACAAATTCAATTTTTGGGAGAGATGCATTTACCGAGTTTTATAAATTTTTGGATGTTCTTCCTTAAAGGGCGGAACACAGCCTGGCTGGGTTGGCCTGTCTTTTGATTTTGGATGTTTTTGACTTTCAAAAAGTTGACTTTTCTATCTTACTTTTTCGTTTGTTAGCTTTTTTGAAGTTTAAAAACGTTAAAATGGCCAGTTTAAATAGGGATCTCATCAAAAATGTGTGATTTTCCAAGCATTGCGCACTCAATTAAGCCATCCATATCGGGATTTCGGCCTCAAGTGCCCTTCAGACTGTTCCAATTAGTCGTCTCCCGGAACATCTTAATCTTATTCCGTGGTCATGCTCATTTCACAGTCCAGATTTGGCCAGTCTCGTTCGTTTCAAATGTTTTTTGTGCTTGTTCTTTCTGGCCGTTCCCACAGTTCTATGGATTTCTCACAATTTCTGTTTTTTTGCTTTGTAATTTCCAAAAACACGGTCTAATTTCACCTTCATTGGCTACGGCGCCCTCTTGGAATCCAAACATCCAACACAGGGCGCCCGTTTCCCCGCCTAATGAAACCCACCAAATTGCCCGGTTGATTCGCTTCTTTCCGATTGACAGCCCAGACCCTTCAACCGCCCCCCTGATTTGGGCTTGAAGGGGGTCCATCTGAAGGCCATGGGGCCCTCCAGCCAACCAATTGTCGTTGATTGGCACGACCCATGTAGAATTTTGCCGCCTTCTGCCTTCTGGCGGCATGTTGGCCCTCTGTCGTTTTTGCAACGACGACGACTCGCAAATGGCTGGCTTCCGAGAAGCTTTTCTGTTTCCTCACACGCTTTTTTAAGACGTCGTCGTCGTCGACAACCCCGGACAGCGGAACGGGAACGGAAAATACGGGAAGGCCTCCCCGTCAAGACCGTCGTCCGAAAACTTGACACCCCTGAGCCTTCTGACATTGTAATTGTAAGCATGGGAACGGGGTTCAGGGGCTTTGAGAGGGTTTGATTTGATCATGAGCTTTACGTGTCAACTTTTTTCCTTTTAAACTGTTGTAAAAGTTCACAATTTAAAGGTATTTTCAAAATTTATCGAAAATTTCTATCAACTTTTTTCAAAAAAATCCAACACATGCGCCGTTAAGAGCCTGCTAATGTCCCATCCGTTCGCCCGTGCCCTGTCTTGTCTGTCTCCGGGATTCCCGACGGCATTGTGCTAGATGAGTTTGACCCGAAGCGGTCCCTGAGCTCGCTACATATCCCCAATTGGATTCCGAGACCCATCCATAGTCATTCCATGTTTGGCCAGTCGACCCGTTTGACGGATTGAATCTGATTTGTCTTGGTCGAAACGGCTTTTTTCGATGCTAAACTTGCCCTTTCACTGTTTCTTTATCTGTTTTTGTACTTTTTGAACTGGACGGATCCTGCTTATGATCGATT
This sequence comes from Panagrellus redivivus, assembly GCA_000341325.1. Classification (NCBI taxonomy): domain Eukaryota; kingdom Metazoa; phylum Nematoda; class Chromadorea; order Rhabditida; family Panagrolaimidae; genus Panagrellus; species Panagrellus redivivus. The sequence goes on from KB455066.1 coordinate 21,264, forward strand.
TTTTAAACAAAAGTTTTGGTTTTATATCACCAAAATCCACATTTCCAACCAATAAAACCTCCCTAATTTCAGCAACGAGTGGAAGAAGCTCGGCGATCTGCCTCAGGAGCAAGCGATGCTCGAATTCGTGCGCCTCCTGGACGTCGTTTGTCCCACGTTCAAGCCGCACATCAACGAGAAGGCTGCCCTCGAGACCTCGAAAGCTATTTTGTAAGTTTGCCGTTTTCGATTTTACTTTCTTATCGGTTTTTTTATCCACCCACCGCGATCTGTTATACTTAAAACATTGTCTGTCTGCCAGCTGTCCAAAGCCGAGCCGATACTGACGATGTACTCTTCTTTTCATTGGTTGTCTTTGTGGGCCTGGGCCGAGAGGCATCTGGTGATCAGATTGCTTTATGGGCTCAAGTTTTGCTGTTGTTCTTTCTCTGAACGTTGAGTTTATCTGTGTTTGACACCAACCAACGCTTTCGGCGACTTTTTGTTTCAAAAGTGGCATTCATTCGAGTTATTGTTAGCTATGCTTAAGTTTATCTCCAACAAACTTAAAAAGAGGTAATTTTTTCCATTATTAACGCCGAAATCAGCTAAAAATAGGCAAATACTGTGATTTTGTCGACAAAAAAACTGTAATACGTGCAGTATCTTAGCTATTTTCGACAAGATTACTGTTTTTTATTGTCTAAAAGCCGTTTATAGTCTTCTAAACTTCCTTATTTTGTACTTTTGGCTTACTAGTTAGCGTCATACGCATAGTTTACATCACAATCGGATCAAAACCGTTACTAATTTGAGTGCATTTGTCAAAAAACACTGCAAAATGTCTTTTTGTAATCTTAAAAACTACTTTTTGTCACCAAAAATGTGTTATCAACGCCCGCCCTTATTCCAACTTTTCCACGCCATTGCCACCCCAAGAATGCTCCAGAAATCTTTAAAATAACTTCCATTTCTATTGACTCAACATCACCACCAATACCCCGAAATGAGCCAACTGCCTAAAACTAAAATTGCCATTTTGCCGGTGGCTATTTTGGTCGTTGAACTCTCTTTTTTTCAATTGAATAATAGATGGGTATTACGTTTCTGTAGAAGTAGACTTTTTTGAAAACTAAATATGTGACGACTGTTTTCTTTATCGAGGGAGAAGACAGAGATTAAAATGCCGACTTCGACTTCGGCATCTTCTTGACTGAGGACAGGGACCTGTCTGTTTTGCATCTTTTCAAAGCCTTGAGAACTTGGTTTACTTAATTCTTTTTCACATTTTACATGCTTTTGCATTTGACGTGTTTCCGTTGCCGCCGGGCTTGAGTTAAGTCCGGGGCCGTCTGGAAATGTTGCCGAAAGTTCGAGGGGGTTGCTTTGCGGGTTGTAATCTTTCTTATTTGGGATTAGGTGTTTGTTTTTTGTGATTTATGTTTATAGTTAAGGGTTTTGTGGTTTTATTTTCTAGTTAGGTATGAGGGAAAGTATTTTTGTAGCCTCTGGGGATGTTGTTGCATGTTCTCCGAAAAGGGGAACTGAAATGGACGGCAGTAAGGCTCATTTGCGGTTTTTCATTTCCCTTATTTAGGTTTTTGTTTTCGCGCATGCGCAAATGAAGCTGCCTGCCGTCGCTGTGGCTCCACCCTTTTCCAATTGCCTCAGGCGGAGTCGCTCGCTCGCGCCGTGTTTACTTCACTCGGTAGCAGCGTGAACGCGATTGTCGTCGTTCGTAGGGGTGCCTCAGGGCCTTCTATGGGCTGGGCAGCAAGCGTTTGTGCCACTTTCACCCTGCTTGAGGCTAGGAACGTTCAAAGTATTGATTACGAGAGGGGCTTGAAGTCGAAGTGCCACCGTTAGAGGGGCTCTGCGCGGTGCTTTGGCTTCCGGAAATGCCGAAGCGCCTTTAATTCGGTCTTAAACGCTCTTTTAAGCTGGTTTCTTGTCTTTAGCCTTGCCATATTTGGCACCTGTGAAGATTTTGTATCCCACATATCCCAGATTAAAGTCCACCTTTGCAGGGAACGCCAGCAAGAAGCCAACGCGGCTGGCAGCAGTTTGAACGGCAGCGGCGCAGCCCACTACAACCACCTCATCAACGGTAACGGTGAAAACAGTGAAGTTTTGAAAAAGTACGAAGAGCAACGGAGACAGATCCAAGAAGCGCTCAACAAGGCTACCTTCCATCAGTTTTTGGCATACGCTCAACAGACACATCCTGGGGACGCTGCTAAGGTTTGTTTTTTCCACTTTTATCACGCCACTTTTGACCTATAAACGCGCATGCTTAACTTTTTTACGCTTTTTATAAGTTTCAAATCCACGCAAATATCTTTATTTTACCAGTTAAAACATCATTGAGCCGTCATAAGATTGTCAAAAGTCATAATTGTGTCACGTAGTCATATTATTAGTTGGTTATCTTGCGCATGCATTCCTTTCAAAACACGAGCTCAATCGTCTTGGAAACCATCCTCTCAATATCCGGCGTAATGCTTGAATGCGAGCAATAACAAATCAGCGGCTGAAAACAAGCCCATAATTGGATTTACTGTCAAAAGGAGGGTGAAAATGTGTGTAGCCTTACTTCTTCCGGCGGCGTCGCTTCCTCCCAAAAGTGAGTCAATGTCGTGTGGAGCTGAAGGACTGTGTCGTTCACGACGTACTTGGCACGTGTTACATCCAATTGGCGGAGCTCGGCGAGGGTTTTTGGGGAGTGCGCGAGGCGGGCAATGCCTTTCCTGCATGGTTTTCGTCATTTCTGCTTAACCGAAAGCTAATTCAAAATTACTGGCTTACCCAGTGATGTAGGGACACGAATTCAGTGTCAAAATGCGCAGATGGCATCGGTTGGGGGTTTCGACGAGCGTCCGCAGACAGGAGTCACCAATGTTGACGCTTTTTGAGACGTCTAGCTGGAATTTTGATGATGTTTTTGTTTATTTGGAAGCGCTTTACCGACCTCTATCAAGGGGCACTGCTGAATGACGGCATTGATACCCTTTGTGGTCACATTGATGCATCCAATGGTCCGTAAGACTTGCAATTTTTCCTGCGCGGCTACGGCCTCCAAATCTTCATCGCATAATTGGAGCGTTTTCTCGACGTGGAGCGATGTTAGGGCTTTCATGCCGGCCACAGCTCCGTAATCCGCTAATTTCGGGCAGTCCCGGATTGTCAGCGAAGTCAAACATGGCACGTCACGCGCAAGTTGTTTGAGGGTTTCGTGCGTGAGGCATTGGCAAGTCTATAATTTGGGGGCTGATTACTGTATACTACGAGAAAGTTTTCTTAGTTTTCGATAGTCTAAGGTCCATTTTGACGAATGCCGGCTCGCTGTCGTCAAGGCAACTGGGCCATTTCGCATTCGAAATTACCTAGCATCCATCTGCTCGCCTATATAGCCCCATAGTCACGTGCCCATGCATGGTAAAACCTACCTCTAGTGTTAGCTCGCGTAAGTTACCAAGTCGCGCCAGGGGCTCCAGCGACAAGCTGCTCGTGTCATGCGGAATGAAGCCCAGCTTCAAGCTTTGCAATGCCCTACCGTGGGTTCCGAGCGCGTCTATCGCGGTTTGAAGGCTTTCCTCGCCTTCACTTGGTTCCGTCCTGCCAGCCACATCTGCATACGTGTATTCATCGCGAAGATTCTGTGCCAGCGGGGACATTGTTAACTTTTTCAGTTTTTGGTGGCATTTGAAAAAGTGCGTGAGGGCTGGGATGCTTATTGAGCCAATGGCCGAAATGTCGAGGCTTCTGAAACTTTTCCGTTGGAACTTTTTTCATTTTATGTTTTACCCTACTCCAATCCTTCCGGAAGTTCTGTAATACAGTCCAAGTTGATCAAAGCGTTTCGTAAATTGAGTTCTTTAATCCGCCACAACCGTTTTACATGTTTTATAATCTCAGCGCGATTCTCAGCTTCAATCCAACCGGTGTCTTCGAGCGAAAGTGATTCCAATTGTGGCGCAACTTGCTCCAGAAGCTTATCCAAAGACGCATTCATGATAGTCGCTCCAAAGTTGACCCGTTTCAATTGCGTGCAGTGCCTAGAATCGCTTTTTGATACATTTTTTTCATCAAAAAACCATTCTCACTCTGTGAGCGCATCAATAATAGGCTGTCCAATACGTTCCCATGAATGACCAAAACTAAAGTCTTTCAAATACGGTCCCACACGACTGACGAGACCCACCACCATGGGCTCGAAATTCAGATTGTCTTGTTGGTAGTATTCGGCCGTGGAATACAAAAGGAATTTAGAAATGTCGAGCGTATCAATGTTGTTGAAGGCTTCATAGCGCTGAAAACAACCATTTGAAAATTTAATGACGTATAGCGGGCATTGATACCTGTAGAACGCTATACCACCTCCGGCACACTGTTTCAATTTGAACTTTTTCGGTGATACTTAATTGGGTAAAGATTTTGAGCAAGCAGTCAGCATTGAGGCGATCCATGGTCACTCTGAAGATATAGAGAATATATTTTGATAGAAAAAGTCATGATAGCGCGCACGGGTAAGCCAGAAGGCACTTGAGATGGACACTTTTCTTCCGGAAATGTGAGACTGTAAGAGTTCTTAAGTGGTCAGAAGTTAAGGGAACGGAAATAGGTACATTAGCTGCAGGCTACATGGTAGAATTGAACCTTAAAAGCTGCACCGAGCCCAAACTTGGCCATGAAAACACAAACAAAGACCTTTTTTGGTGACGGGTCTCGTGAATCACAGAGTCAACTTTTTTCATACCGGTCAGTGGGTACATCGGATTCCGAGGAAATCTGGTCAAATAAAAAATTGTTCAAAACAATATTTTTTTAGTTTAGCAACTTTATATCGATAACTTTAATGGGTTCAATAGACGCGCAAACAGGTCCCCATTCACGTATCTATCCGCCCGATTGATCATTCGGGATTCTCGTCTGCGCAAAAGCCCCCGCCTGGCAGACATTTTTTCATCCCCAATCCTCAACTATCTCTTTGCTCTAGCTTGCTACTCATGCTGCATGCTTGCAAATAGCACAAAAAGTGCGATATCCGTGGGCTAAACCGAGGGTTTCGCGATGAGGCCGAGCGGACAGCTAGCTCGGGAGATATCCGGCCAGCCTCCTTTTCATCCTCGTCGTCGTCAAAGTTGCGACTGTTTAGTGTTGCCGGTGGGATGTAGGTTTTGGGGACACAAAAAGGCGTTTGTCAACAAAATACTCGGGTTCCTCATGACCGTCAGATGTTAGGTAGGGATGTCATTCGGTTCAAGAGCCTTTTGAAAAGCAGTTTCATTCGAGGTTTGAGAACAATAGAAAAGAGCAACACATTTAGAAAAAGCAGAACGCAACGTCAAAATGTTTGTTAGTTGCCCGTAGGGCAGGGGGAAGAAGGCTGAGGCCTCAAATGAGTAATGATGAAAAATGATTTTTTTCGGGGAAGAAGCAAAAATGAATGCTTTTTTGCTTTGGCTTGATTCAGCAGGCATCGGCAGAGGCTAGGGTTCACGGTCATTGTTAAATTTCACCCGGAGCACATCTCGAATTTGTCTCGAGAGCAATGCCCACGCAACTAACACGTTTTTATGTGTTGTAAATTGGATGGGAATAAAAAGGAGGAGCGTTCCATTGCGCGGGAGTTGTCGCACCCCCTTTTGTTGGTCTGCGGGGATCTTTCAGGATCTTCCGTTGGTTGATCTTATCTCTTTTCACGCCGCTTTTCAAACTGCGCAGAACCCACACGCCGCTACCGCTCTCGAATCGGCATAGTTTTGATTACGCGAGATTGAGGACATTGCGCAAGGATGGGAGAGAGACCTTTTTCGACGATTGCATTGTTATATGCCCTTAGGCGGCCTCGACAAGAGCAAGGATAGCCGGAGGGGATGTCGGCATTGAACTTGGCACGAGCGAGAAGAGATTCATCAACTGACTGACCAGGGCTTCGTTGCGTTCGCAAGTGATGGATGAAACAGCTGACGATTACGGCACGCCGTTAGCATAGCATTTGGAGGGCGGAGATCAGTGATTGCAAGCTTGCAAGAAGCCTTGCTTGTTTTGTTGTAGTACACTAGCTGGAAAAGTGTTAAAAAACGTGCAAATCGAGTCCAAAAAACAATGCTCCTACCTAGGAGGTTGTTGTTTTGAAGATGCAAAATTAGTGCACTTTGGTGGGCGTTGTTTTTATTTAGCTTTTCACTGATCAGCTTGAGGAGGGCTAAGTTGGATGAGAAGGGTTTCCGGTCACGCGCATCTCACCAATCTTGAGTTGGCGCCCATCTTCTGACGTCCATTTTATTTGAGGGTTTTGATCTATGACCGTGTTCAATGAGTGTTGTACGACCAATGATTGTTGCCAAACTTTGCTTAGCCTCAAACTTGGTGAAGAATGAAAACAAAATAGTAAAAGCTGCATCAATTTCAGCAAGAACAGCTAATCCAGCAACTCCGCGAACAACACTACGAACAGTACATGTCTCAAGTGTACGCGCGTCAAGCCGAGGTCCAGGCCGCCACCCTGGAAGGCCAATTCCAAACCGATGGAGCTGCTCCGGCGCCCGTGGGCGTCGCGCCGCTTACTGTGACCCGCGTGACGGCGGAGGATGACAGCGATTCCGAGGCTGGTTCCAAGCCGAAGGATGCCTGGATGCAAAAGGGCTTGGAGCGACCCACTGGAGCTGGTGAAGGCGAAGAGGACGAGGAAGATTCGGACTCTGATGCCGTTCATGAGGATGTTCCATGTGAGTTTTGACGCGTTGATGATGTCGGGGTTCATTTTTTCTGCAAACTTAGTTCAAACTCAATCTTTTGAGTTATTTTTTCGAACTTTGAAAACTTCTGTTGCTATTTTACCACTTTTCACGACACAACCTTCGGGTTTACAATTGGGGTTTCATTTGACTGCACTGATTCGGTTCTTTTACTCCTTTCTAGTGCCTTCTATCCACGGCCAAATGGGTCTCTTCTGTCACTGTAAGCGCTGTCTTTTAGTTGTTTTTTTCTTACTTGTGCCGTGATTTGTCGAGTGGACTTTTCTTTCTTTTCGCATTTTGTGATGGTTATGTCACTTTGGGATTGACTTTTATCGATTTTTATTGATTTTGGGTGTTTAGCGAATCCGAAGATTGCCCCTGCGTCGACCTGGAGCCGGAAGGACATTGCTGAGTTCAAGGAAGCCATCAAAAAGGAGGGCCAGGAGGGGATTATCAAGGTTGGCCATGGTGAAACCGTTACGGTATGTTAATATTTCGGCTTTTGGCAATGTTAATAGAAGTTTTTCAGGTCCGTGTCCCGACCCACGAAGACGGCACCTGTCTCTTCTGGGAATTTGCCACCGATTACTACGACATTGGCTTTGGCGTCTATTTCGAGTGGTCCATCTCCGAAACCAGTGAAGTCTCCGTCCACGTGTCCGAATCCTCCGATGAAGAATACGAGGAAGACGCCGAAGGCAGTGGCACCCCAGCTCCCGCCGCCGGTGATGTCGAAGGCGGCAGCACGACCCGTGTGAAGCAACGTGACCCGAACAAGCCGGCCATTGACGAGATCATCCCGGTGTATCGGCGTGATGCCCATGAAGAGGTCCTAGCCGGCAGCCATGTCTATCCGGCTCGTGGCGTCTATCTGCTCAAATTCGACAATACGTACAGCTTGTGGCGATCAAAGACCCTCTACTATCGTGTCTACTACTCCAAGTAGACTGTCAACTTTCAATGTCCATCATCAACCCCCATCGTCGACATATTTATCTCTCCACGTCACTTTTCGTGTCGAGACCAACTGTTTAATTTGCCTATTTATCGCGTTCCCCTATCACTCTGCACCCCCTGCAGATGCTGTGCAACAATCTTTTCTTTGCTAATGTAATCTAATTTAAAATTATAATTTGTTTTTATTAATCGAAAAACGACATTTGTGATATACCTTTGAAACTAATTTTGGTCAACATTTGTATTCTTTTCTAACTATTAAAACACTAATATTCGGGAAAGTTTTTATATTTATAACTTTACTAATCGCACCTGTACGGTAATGTATCATTTTGTTGGAAGTAAGTGCATGTGATAGAATAAAGGAAACAAATAAGCTTGGAATTGGAATTGGGATCATTTTCGAAGCAAAAAGTTACGATCGAATTTAGTGCTTTGATTGAGGAAAGTCAGAGGCAATAGCTGCCGACCCAGGCGCCAGAGGCCGTTTTCTTTTTGTTGTTCCAGCAGGATGGTGGAGCAATAGGGGTAGCGATCGGCAAGGCGGTCCAGTTGCTGATCACTGGGGATGGATTTGGGGAGGTCCAGGAGGGCACGGGCAGAACCGTCGAGGGTGGTTGCGTGGGCGATGATTATGACGGTGCCGACGGTTGAGGAGAGGATTCTGGAAGCGGAAAGAGGGTCAAAATGGTTTTAAAACGACATACGATTTAGCAAAAAACATTTTTCTGTTTAAAAAGTCTTACGACATCACGGTCGGACCAATGAAAATAGAAAAAAACTAACTTTTGAACGATATCCTGAGCCCGTCGATAGTAATCATGCTTGGTTTCATAGTGGAAATTCTTCACGACAACTTCCCTCGTCATGACAGGTCGATAATTCTTACAGACCAGATAGCCTGCCTCGATAAGCTCCGTCGGTGTCAAGAAAACTGGGGCCGATTCATAGTAGCTGAACCAGTCAAATAGCCCTGGTTCGACTCGAATCCGAAGATCTGGCTGCCCGAGTTCACGCACGACAACCTGTGCCGTTTCGATGCATCTCAAGGCTGGCGAGCAGTAGATAGCCTTAACCTGGAATCCTGACCTCCGAACGCTTTTCCCCGCCAGCTGTGCAACAAGACGTCCAACTTCAGTAACAGGGGGATCAAATTCAAAAGCAGGAAGTCCACGACGTCGTTTTGGAAGCTGTCTTGGCTGATTGGTATTATAGGGACGATAAGTGCCGTGGGCATTGGCTTGTCTGAGCCATGATGGGAACACACGATCCATACGTTCAGCGTGGCGGATGAGGATGAGACGGCGGGGGAGGAGGGAACTGAGAATTTGAAGGTTAGCTTAGCTTTGGTCCTAAAATATACTTACTGATCGATGGCGGGTTTGTTGGCGCCTTCTGGAGGGGTTGCAGCTGGGGACGCGACTTCGCTGAGGGTCGATTGGGTTGACTAAATGGCACTTTTAATTGACTGGATTACGGTAGTTTTCAAAAAAACTTACCTCTTCGATGGAATTCTCCTCCCCAGTATTGATTGATGTTGTTGTTTGAGTCGGACAGATGTGAGACGCTAAAAAATCACCTTGCTTTCTTCTAAATTGACAACTTTTTCCCCAAATTTTAAAAATCCCGAATCCACGCCTCACCCTTTGGCGTCAAAACATCATCAATGGCCGTAACTTCATCTAAACCAGGCTCAACAATAGTTTCCCCTGGACTTGGCATGATAATCCTATGTTTGCGGAGGCTTTTATCCTTCAACGTGATCTCTTTAGGTTTTTCCTCCTTCGGCACCGTATAATACTCATCAACTGTGAAGTATTCCTCCGTTGTTTCACGAGTTTTCACCTTAACATAGTCGTCATCGAAGTCTTCTGCTGCCGTGACGTACTCCTGGGTCATGGATTGGGTCTGTGATTGTGCTAACGATTTGAATTCTTCAGTTGGACAAGTTTGCGTTTTCGCTGTTTTGAGAACTTCTTTAGGCTTTGGCTTCGGCTTGATGGCTACTTTCGGCTTCACAATGGGCTTCTTCATCTTTGCTTTTTCAAGAATGACGTCCTCCGGCGTGTTTGTCGATTCTATCGTATGCATATCAGAAGACGCTCCTCCCCCTAGCGATATAAACTCGTCCTCATTCGTCGTAGCCGCAACCGCTGTTTTGGCAACTATCGACTTCTTGACACTTTTCTGGCTCACTTCCTCAGCATCATCAACCGTGCTAATCAAACCCCCAGTTATCGACGCATTCCCCTCAGATCTGATCGATTTCGTGTCAAAAGTCGTCCCGGTCTGACTTTTCGTCACCCCCTCTGCCGTTTCCATCGCAGTAGACGTCGTCGCTGCCGTTTCTGAGATGTGCTGCGTATCCGAACATAATGACTGCGTCGACTTTCCGCTACAAAACGTGATATCGGCTTCCGTGTCCCCCAGCTCCCCCGTAACCGATGCCATCGTGCTCTGCGAATTCTGAGTCCTCGAAGCCTGTGTTCCTGCTTCCGTCAATGTTTGCGTCTGGGTCGTGGCTTCCGTGTGTTCCGTGCCCGTCTGGCTAACTGTCATCGACTTCTGGGTCTTCTGGACTGCCAATGACTTCGACTTTGCCTTCGACTTGGTATCCAAAGCCTTCTTTTTCTTAGCCCTCGAACTCTTTGACGACTTGACATTCTCTTCTGCGCTCACAAATTGTTGGCTCTGCGTCGCTTGGGATACCGTCGTGCCGTCTTTGACCGTCATCATCGCCGCGTCTAAAGAAGACTTGCGAGAACCCTGTGATGAATGACAATCGTGTACTTTTTGAGTAGTGCAAAAGGACGTGGATCCGGACCCCAATTTAAGAAAACCCCAAAATTATACAAAAATTTAGATAGCACTCACCATCGGTTGTATTCGTGGTACATGAGGAGCCAGAACATGTTGTCGTCGCTGTCGTCGTCGTCGTAGTGGTGGAGGCCGTCGGGGGTTCGGGCGGCACCGGGTCCTTCTTCTTGCCCCATTTGAAAGCAATGTCGATGCTGAGAGGCATTTTAGAATTGGAGGATAGGACCGGTTTCGAAGGAGGCGCAAAGACAGTGCCGAAAGGTCGTGGCGGTGATAGAGGGGGGAAAGGGGGCAAAGGTCATGCAAATATGGGTTTCTCAAAGTTGTAATTGCTGCAGGCATTTTAAGTTTTTTGACGAAAATCGCCAAAAAGTTCAAAAACAACCATTTTTTTCAAAACTTTGCCATTACAAAAACCGACAGATTTATTTATAGTTTTGTTTTATTCAATTACAATTTTCTCACCCCAAATAACCATCCGCTCAATTTCCTTTTTAAGTTAAGTTACTAATCCCCTTCCTCACGCTATCACAAAAAGGCTTACAAGACTACGCACTCTCTGCAAAAACATTTGTAATTAAACTCCTACAATGGCATGTCGCCCTCGTGCTACCCTCCATTCAAGCCCCTCACAATCTCGCACTATAGTGCGAAAGTCAGTCACACGCGGTCGCGTCCATTCCGTGTCGTTGTTGTTGTTCGATGCCCTCACAGTTCTTCGTCACTGCCGCAAAACGCAAAATGTTTTTTGTCACCAACAACACGCCACGCCGCGGCCCAAGGCCGTCCTTGTTTTTTGGTGCATTCAACTCAACCAACGGTCGACGCTTCGCGAGGAGTTGTTTTGTTTGTTGACTTGGTCGCCTCAATCGTTCAAGCACCTAAACAATCCGCCAACCACAACCCAATACTTTATTGCTACCAGTCATCCCATCGTTTTTTACGTCTTCTTTTACTGTCTATTTGCTATAACTATTATACAACTCTGTTTATTCGAATTGAAGTTCACATTCTTGTTTGTTGACCCAATTCGTTTCAATGGAGGCGTGTTTCTTGTGGTTCGATTTGACGCGGGTCCAATTGTAATTGTGGCGATTGTGGTTTCATTGAACTTGAAATCGAAATCGAAAGTTGTCTTTCCTTGTTTGGTTTTTTGGCGTGTTGCGTGATTGCTCATTTTTGTCAGTTTTTTGGAAGCGTTGATTCATTTTGACAGGTTTTTCCAATTTAACGTTTTTCTTTATTGACCCACTGGGCCAAGCTCAGCCATCTGCCTATGCTAGTCGAGACTAGAAACATCAAAACACATCTGCGCATGCGTGCCTATTGATTGTTTGTTGTAAATAAGGGTGGTTGTTAGGGGTTTCGGGGAGCATCTGGAACGGTTTTTGAGGGCGGAAGTTGTTTTGCTTCTTCGCTACATTTGCCATTTTCCTTGCTGCGATAATCTTTTATCGTAAAATACCGAGTTCTGATTTTATTCATTTTTTTCAAAATTCAAACCTTTTAATATCTTGCCTATTAAAACCCTCTTTTATGGCCCAACTGCCAGAACTCCCCTCCCGCTGTTAGTTCCAAACCCCCATCGCCCCCAATAATTCTCAAGGTCGATCGCTGATACAGCCGTCCCCCGTCCTTCCTGCTTCCCTGTTGCCCTGTAGGCACCAATACACATTGATTGGGACACCCTAATCACACCTCCTGCCCCTAACCCCAACCCTTCAACCCGATTTGGACAGGCAATTTGTATGTTTCCATCAGTTTCGCCATCACTTGTCATCCTTACCCTTCGTGGTGTTGTTGTTGAGTGAACACTCTTCTATCTAATTGTTATTTAAATTCAATTCACTAATTCATTCTGTCAACACTTAAACTTCCAAAAATGCCGTCAACAGCCTTCTTCCGTCAACTCATGTTTCAACGCTTCCGGGCTGTTGCCTCTGTATGGGACTTGTTTTTTGATCTTTTTTTGTTGTTATTGATTGATTGAATGTTGTTTGGTTTCTAATGTGATTTGATGGGGTTTGCTTTCAGGGAAGCGACATGACTTCCGTTCGGATTACGCCTTTGAAGGATTCGCTCGTTGAGAATGGCGTCTATCTCGCGCATAAGTAAGTTTGGCGTTTATTATGGGCTGAAAATAGAAGTTGAGTTTCAGTTTCGATGCCGCTACCTTGAAGAAGCTCGATTGGCCTGTCGTTGAGGGCCGTCGATTCCCCGAGGGCGGAAATGGCGGCGAATTCTTGCCGGAGCCATTGAAGATGGAATGGAAGCATGGCAAGCTTATTTTCCCGATTGGTGGCGATGTTGTGAGTTTCTTTTCTTGAATTTGTGAAAGCAGCTGCATTATTTTTCGTTTTAGATCCCTAAATTTCAAAAAAACCTAAAAATTTTTCAGGAAATTCCCATCGCCGTGCGCCACGGCGACAAAATCACCTACGATGGCGGTTTCGTGGCCCAACTCGACTCTGACGTCGCCTATTTCCCTGAAAAGCATCTCATCAACCTGCATTCCAAGGACTTCCTCATCTTCGTCTGTGCCCAATCCACTGTCACCGGGGAGAAGGAATTCCGTGCCATCCGTGTCCCCCATGGTTACGGTATCGTGGTTGAAGCCTTTGTCGCGCATTCGACGCCGATCCCATTGCATGATAATGATGTTGAGTTCAAGGTTTATCATCGATCTGTACGTTTTTACAACTTTTTACGTTTTTTCAACATTAAAAATGGCATTTCAGGCCAACGCCGTCGCCCAATTCCGTCTCTCGTCCCCTCTCGTGACGCATCTGTCCGACGTCGATGAATCCACTACCCTGATCATAACGAAGCAGGTCGATGAGAATGCCAGTGAACCGAAGGAAAATGTCAGACTGTCCCCGGACTTTTCGAAGGGCATCCACAAGGTCGAGGCTGCCACACAGGCGAACTTCTGTTCGTATGGACTGCTTGTCGAGGACCACCATGATTACAAGGAGGAGGTTCATCATGTGGCTTGGCCGGCATCTACCAAGTTGATCAACTTTCCTGGATTGGAGCTCCAAGACTATGAAGATGAATTCAGCGATTGCCGTGGAGAGGCGTTGGTCCAGGACTTCCGTATGACCTGGGAACAGCATCCGGTCGAGCGTCTGACGAAGAATATCAGGTTTAATGGGCTGACTGGATCCTTTGCGGGGGCGGAAGGCAAGCCTGGTGTTGAGTTTGATGCTACCACTGGGAAGTACAGTAGCTCGGTGAGTGTTTTAAACGAACAGCACACTCGCGACTTTGCCCTTTTTCGGAACAATATGATTTCAAAGTTTCGCGAAACAAAGTTTTTACCGTAATCTTGCAGCTCCTCCAAACCCGTCCCGACGGCAGCTTCTACATCCACCCCATCCAGCACAAGAACCACTTCCTCATGATCTTTGCCAAGCCTGATGCCTCCGGCGAACCCATCAAAGACTCCATCAAGGTCTTTTCCTTTGGCCCTGGCCAAGGCGCCCGAATTCCACCCAATGTCTGGCACAGCGTCCCTATCCCGTTCGCCACCGAGGAGTACGTCGAATTCCGTGAAACCATCAGTGAGACCAATGCCAATGTTGTCCTCAACGTCGAATTCGAATCCAGTGGACCCATTGAATTCACTATTTAAGCCAATTTTTCCATTCGGAATCTCGAAATGCCACTTAATCTCGACTAAATCGCTTATTTTACAGTATTTTCATTAAATTTATTATTAAAAACATCAACAACATTTGGCACTTTTTTGTCTTTTTGTTTGCAATGAACAATGATTTGGATTGGAAGTTTGGAAAAGTAATACTCTTCTTTGTGGGTGGTGGGTATGTACAACAATTTAGAGAAACTCTCTTTCTAAAAAAGCTAAGAATTATAAGTTACTAATGTAAGGATGTTGGAATTGTGTATTTTGTAGTTTTAAATAGCTAAATGGATGGCATTGCATCAAGCAAGGAGCCAAAGATGGACTGGCCGTCGACCGCAGCATACTGTAGCGCCGAAAGTGGTTGATTGGGAGCAATAAGGGTGAGAAACTGGGCAGAGTAAGTTCAAATTTGTTGGATCACAGAAAGTTATGCTGCCAAGGAAGCCTCGATGTTCAAGTCCGAGGGGGCAGTCATCATCAGAGTTGTCTATGGATACTGTGTTGTCGGTTTTGGCATCGTTGATCTCGAGGAGCTGGCTGCGGGGGAGGAGGGGGTTGGATTCGTCTGCAATTCTGACGTTTTTAGAAACCATTTTGATCGTTTTGAAATGAAATATGCTCAAAATGCCTTACGTTCATCCCCAAATTGCTGATATGGTGGCGGTCCTCGAGGCCTAAATGGCCGTGGCACCAGCGGCTTCGGTTCCGGAAGTGGTGGCAATCCTGGGGGCGGAAAGACATCACGCTCTTTTCCGCAACAGATGTACCTCCTAATGTCAGTATTGAATTCACATCGATAACTATATGGACATTGCTGATAGTAGCAATCCCTCAGCCGATTCCCGAAGTCAATCAGCGCCGCATCGTCAGGATTCCGACACCGTGGACCTCTACGGGGTGCGAGTGGGCTGAAATTGTTGAACATACTACAGAGCCCCCGTTTATGGACTATAAGCCGGTCGCGATTTCCTAGGAAAGATGTAACTCACCGAGGTGCCGGTGTGGTCGTTGTTGTCGTTGCTTCTGTCGTGGTTACCGTAGTTGGGCGGCGTGTTCTGGGCGTTTTTGGCTTTCTGGTTCTTCGTGTTTTCATCGCGACAGCAGTTGTAGTTGCAGAATCTTCATCGTCCTCTTCTTCAGAGTCAGAATCACCTCCACCAAAAGGAGAATTGGTAGTAAAAGGTAGCGGAGGATCAGTGGGTTCACCGCCACCAGAAACAGATCCAGACGAAATCGAGCCATATTCAGAAGTTTCCGGGGAAGGCAGTGAATCAATAATCGAACTTCCAGCTAAAAAAACTTTATCAAATTCAAAAAAAATTGACCAAAACTTACTCGATGTACCTATTATAAGCGTTTCGGACTCATTGGTATCATTGCCCCAGCAGCAGTAATCCTAAACTTGTAAAACATAAACATGAACTTCCATATAGTCAAAATAGTGATAAAAAGTGGTCAAAATGTTACCCACTTGAAAGCCCGGTACCAAAATCGGAAACCGCTCACATACAGTACCCCCAGGGCAAGTCGTCTGATTGTAGAATCCAAGTTGTTGCGAACATTGTTGCAAATCGCCGGAAATAGGATGGACATACACTCTATTGCCTAAATTTGCAAAAATTAAGAACTACCAAAACTACAGTAACCCTACCACTAGGACAAACAATAGCCGAATTGCCACCACTCAAACTTCCAAGCTCGCTCATTTCAATACCGCCTTCGGGAGTTTCTCCACCACCATTTTCGGAATCGCCATCGGAACCTTCTGCGACGCCAACACCACTTGGGAAGTTATTATCTGGCATGGAACTTCCATATGGGCCATGATTGCCACCGCTTAGAGACTGAATTCCAATTGGCTGTACAATACTCCCTAAGAAAGGATTCCGATAATCGCCATGATTGTTATTCGGTGGTTGTTGGCCGCCATCCCAGAATCCATGTGCCATTGTTATCACCGAAAAGCTCAAAGCCACAAAGGCGCAAATACGGTAGTGCATGACTGCCTGGGTGATAGTGATAGTCAGGAGAACAGAAACACTAGACTGAACTTCTGTGTAGGATGATCTTGAGGCGATTGAGAACTACTTTTGCATCCTAAACTGGGGCCCTCAGGCTATTTGGAGGTGGAGCAGCGGCAGGATGTGTCATGGTCGCACCCTGTGACCCTTGAAGGCTAACAATTCCGATGGATTGTTCGATGTCGACGTCGACAGGTCTGAACCAACCTCCAATCTAAGCATCATTGCAAAAATGGACCTTCATCGAAATTCGAGAGGGGATCGATGTCGCGCAAAACCTGTTTCGCTGTTTCGATCCATCGCTTTGTTTTAGCTGGGCCGCAGGGCTTTAGCGGGGTCAGGGGAGCTTTGTGCGCCTCGGGGGGTTTGTTTGATTGTTCTCGATCGACCTTCGGCTTCCATCTTTGTTTCCTTTTCGGTAGCAATTTGTTTGTTTGTGTTTCAATTGCAAATGAGCAAGGAAAGGAAGGAAAATATCCGCTTTTTTGACACCGGGGAAGCTATTTTGAGCGGATTAGCTTCATTTTGATCGGACAAAGTTAACCTTTAAACAATTCAAAATTTATTTTTACACGCTTTGACCAATTACAACCCAACAAAAAACAATTGTATGCAACAGCTTCGCCACACATTAAAACTCAATCCTGATCAGTCTGCTGATAATACCTCCACGGCGCCAACAACATTCTAACAGATGGATAAACAACACTGCTAGAATGATAAATCACACTCGAAACAACATTACTAATTGGTGCAACGGGAGCCAATGTGACCAAATTGCTTGGCAGTTGAGTTATCACGTCGGCTGACCATTGTTCAATGGCATAAGCAATGCATTTTGAGAATCCGTAAAGACCTTCCGTGTTGTCTAATTCTTTGAGGATCAGTTCTGTACCGGTTAACTGCAAGATTCCACTGGCCAGCCCGGATACCATGCCTTGTTGATGTTGGAGATCGATGCGTTTACCAGTGTAGTCGAAGTTGATTTTGCAGGATGGGAAGAATTTGAATTCACTGAAATACTCAAAATTAATTTCAAATTGCAAATTTTAGTAAAATTCAAACTTACGTATACAACGTTTCGCATCGCGCAGCTGAAGTCGACGGAATTTCATCAAAATTTTCATCACTTTCAGCAGTTTCAGTTAATCCAGAGCCAACGTTGCCAATGAAATCGGTCAAAAACTCCATTGTATCCTGGTCAATGTTCAACTTCAATGGCTCTAGTCTCAAATGAAGCTTGCCCTCATTATTCTGGTTAATTGCATGACGCAAAAGCAAAGCCGGCTTTGGATAGATGTATCTCTGGCTATCATGCTTTTTGAGCAATTTTTCAGCGTCAGAAATGATCAAATGATCGTAACACTCAACATTGCCGATTTTCAAGACTTGTAAAGAAGAAATATTGCCAGTTGTGTCGAACGAACTATGTTCAAAGTCAATCTTTGTGGCTTTCATCTCGATCCAAACTGTATGGTCACGATGGGGGCCACCAATGACTCCATCTCGACGACACGCCTTCAAATCTGCGGCATCATTAAATTTACTGAACACCTTCGGGTTGTAATCAGTTCCGAAATCATTGCCACCATAAAGGCATGCATTCAGAGAAGCGTTTTTGATAAGCAATTTGAAGGTTGGGAGTGGGTGGTCGTCTGGGATTTCGGCATCTAGATTCTTTTCAGGGCGTGTTGTTTGAATGAAATTTGGAACGATTTGGATGTCGTCAATATATTTGACTTTGGGGTCAAATGTCTGAAATCACAAAGTTGAATATAATTTTGCAAAGAAGGAAACAGTAAAGAAAATCATACCTCAACAAATTCAGTGGGTTCACCATCTTCTGCGTCAAAGTTGACTTGAACGACATCGCAGAGGTCAACTGATTTTGATTTGGAGGTGTCATCAACGGTAGGCATCGACTTGGGGACAGGTCTAGATTTCTTTTGAACAGTGGCTACGGGTTCACCATTCTTAAACGCGGATCCATATTCGGAAGACAGAAATCCGTTGATGAGATTCATGAACTCAGAAATAGTGTCACTGCACATCCATGCTTTCACGGTGGCATCTTGGATGACGATTTCTGTAGATTTCTTGGCCGAAACAGACTTTTGTTTGGTTTTCACTTCTTCGGTGGCAGTGTTGACTTCCAAGACAAGCATTTCGACACCCAGAAGCTTCACAAAATCAGCATTCCTGTTATCATTTTTCCGAATTGACAGCGTCGTATCTTGGAAATACAACCTCGGCGGATCCAATTTGAACAAATCGCACGCTCCAATGTTAATCTTCAAGCTCATAGGACTGCCAGCAACGACAAGCTTGTGATCGTAATCGATGACAATATTGGATAGATGGATGTTCGGCTTGACAATGATATCAGGGTTCGATTTACCGTTAACAAAAATATCGAAAAAGCTGGCCAGTTGGGTCACCCAGAAGCGGGAAAGATGAGTAAACGGGCGGAAATGGACCATCGTATCTTGGGCAGATAAAGCGAATGTCACAGTTTTCTGTTGCATGCATGTCAGTAGATCGGTAAAGGGCTTCACTTTGATGGCAATGGCAACTGCGTGTTTTGATCTACTGTAGTTTTTGTCTTGCTCTGCAATGACATCAGAAGCACGAATTCTTATGAATTCCTTATCGGTCACATCAGTTTGGAATGGCTCGACGTAAGTTATCAGATCTGAAAATCGTCATTTTAAAGAAAATTTCAAAAAGTATAAACCAACTTCGATGAGCGACAGTATTCTTTTGCGCTCCAACAAAACAATGCACCGCACCCGCATGGCCACGATATCCATTAACCAAGAAGACCTGGTTCTTATGGGTTATCGTCACCCCACCCTGTGCGCGGACCGCCACCCGTCGCACGCGGC
>KB455066.1:51018-68285 GCA_000341325.1 Panagrellus redivivus
CGTTTCGATTTCAAATGTATGTTCAATGTCTTGTAAAACTTACTAATTATGCCTACATTTTGGTTGCGGATGCTAAGTTTGGAGTATAATTTATTATTTATTGATTTTCGATGAAATAAAGTGACTTAATTTACAGTAAGTGGTACAACTTGGAAGAAAAATCTAGTGATAACCTCAGGCGTTGGGAGAGCAAAATAGCCCTCTCCAGCACGTTTATTTCCAAACTTAATAATGAGAAAGCCTTTTTCAAATCTGCCATGTCCGTTGCTTTTGAACTCTTGGAAGTGTGGTCCGAACTTTTGACGGATACGCCTAGCGGCATTGGTTGGTGGATGCCAGCAATTCAATGTCAAATAAAATCCTGGATCTTCCCTCTGAAACCAGTTTTTGCAACATTAAAAACAAATCAAACAATAATACTTACTTGAAACAACTGCAACAACTCCTGAGGCTCAAAACCAAACAGATTATCGAATCGGCCACCAACTCTTAGCTTTTTCAAGTTTAGTTTTCTAAAATTCAAAATGTCTTTCAACCAGTTTTTGGTAACGTGATCCGCTGCTGCCAAGTACAGCGATTGAAGGTTGCAAAATGCGTCACAAATCATTGGTACAGTAAGAAAGGGGCTAATGTAGTAAACGGCAATAAATGAAATTATTAGTTCAGGCCTACATTGCTTTACCAACTTATTAAATGTTGTCGGATTTAATACTGACTTAAAAAATACAATTTTGTTACAGCTAATCAATAAGTGGTCAAAAATAGGGCTGTCATAGTCGGATTTTTGCAAATAGTACATCTGCAACTCACATCTTACCGGCCTTAAGCTTCCGTTTTTCCAATCGAGCACTTCATTGATATTGAACCATGGAGACGTATCCGTTAAAATAATGTTTCCACCTTTATTAATGATACATAGATAGTAGGAACACTTTGTGAAGCACATTTGATGGGGGTGGAGGTAGCTTTTTTGATGGCCGATGGCAACTTGGAGGTTGTAGGTTTCCTTCGGGTTTGCCAGACTTCGTAGACGGCGTTGAAGGCCATATGGAAGTTTGAGCAGGGAATACGGCATTTCGCGGTGGACTTTTGGCGATATTAGTGACTAAAAACAACTAATGTATGCGTACAGTTTAGACGACCCGAAAAAAGCGTCGTCATAGACTGCGTCTGCTCAAGTATGGCGGCAAATGGCGTTGCTTGCGACGTTGCAACGCATAAATGGTATACTGTAGCATTTGGATTGGTTTTAGGCATACTGTAACAACATTTTTACCCTTCTTACATTCGCTTTACATCATGTAATTACTGTAAATTAGATGGTTTTTTTTTCATATAGCTGCAAATATTGATTGAAGAGGTTTGGATGCAGGGCATATGAAAGGTTGAGCAAATTATAGGGCATTGTGGTCAACTTTTGGCGATATTATGGACTCTAAAGAACGGCTAATAAGTGGACACAGCTCGGACAATCCAAAAAAAGCGTCGTCGTGGATTGCAGCCGCTCAAGAATGGCGGCAAATCACGTTCTTTGCGGCTTTGCAACTCATAAATGAGGGCGTACTGTAGTCGCAGGTCAGCAGCTGGTCCTTTATTGTATACTGTCGCAACATTTTTTACCGTTCTTACGTTCAATTTTTACTTTGTGGTTACTCAGCGAGTGTTTAAACCTATACCGTAATTGCAAAAGATGATGCAATCGGTTATGTTGTGTCCTGGCTTGCCTGCGTTGGCCCAAATATCGACAAATCATCATTAGACACATGTCTTTTTCGCGTCCGATGTCGAAAGAAAATGCGTTTTTAGCCGTCCATTCTGTTGTGTGTAGTCGGTTGCGGTCCTAACATAGTTCAAGTTCAATGACGCCATACCCAATCAAGTCTTTGCCTTACCCATTTAGCCAGCGTCTACGTCAACTTCTGGCACCTTTCGAAGCACTAAATCTACAGCTCGCTGCTGGAAAAATTCCAACCGAATGGAACCCTCTTGTTTTAGTATTAACAGTCCAATACTTATTATTTAAAGCTGACAAACAAAACGAACTTCGCATCTCCTATGACGGCATCGACGGAATGCCATTACCATCCGACAACTATCAACAGATTTTCCGTTGCTTGAATTTGGTCACTTTTAGGGCACTGTCTGAAGAAAATTTAGCCCATCCAAAGCTAAAACAAATAAGTATCCGAACCGATGGAACAGTTGAGATTCTCAATGGTAATGTAACCATCAAATATCTAAAATCCCTGGCATTACTGTGTACTGAGGCCACCGAACTGAGAATGCTCAACACTTCATACGACGAAGACGCGACACTAACTTGTATTTTTGATCTTTTTCCGACAGTAAAAAGGATAACGACTAATAATGTTTACAAAGGCTGGGTGACTGAATTGGTGGACAGTAATATCTATCAGTTGAAAGAACTGGTAATCGCATGTGAAAGTCAGAAATACGACGACGTATTCGGCTTTAAACCTGCGGAAATGCGACTGTTTATAGAGGTAGAGATTTTTTTATTTTTTTGTTAATAAAAAAAGGCATTTTTAGAACCACAGTAATTTGAACCGTGTAGATATACGATATTTATGCGCCAATGATGATGACGTTAACCATTTGCGTTTCCAAGTGCTGCGACTATTCGATGACCATTTCAAAACGGGTTCAAAAGTGAGACATAACCTTCGGATTGTTTTACATCAAGAACGAAGAGATACTTTGTATTATTTGGTTTGATGCTAAGTTTTGACTATAACTTGGGTTTTATTTCTTTTCCAAATAACATAAAAATGTTAATTTGTTTATGCTAGTAATGTCAGGTATCAGTTGTTCAAGTGAAAGAGGATTTTCTCTTCATGGAAGCAGCGCGAGGCAATCGTCGAAATAACGAGGTACGGGTCGCAATTGGAAGCTGGACGACGGTCCTCGAAGTAACCCTGTAGTTTTGGAATTTCATATAAACAATGTGATTTAAAAAATAAACAATGATTTGGAAAAAGCGTACCTTTCCAGCAACAGCGCAATGTTGCGGAATCCGAACCGATGCATATCGATCTCCGATGCCCCAGGTGAATTCATTATTCAAGTGCATGTTTTCCAGACGGCGAACATTGTCCTTGCCACCGTTCATGTCATAGGATGCCAAGTCTTCGGCATGGTGTTCGCCCAATTTCGCGACCAGTTTCTGGAGCTCGATAAGACCACCCTGATCGCGTGTTTTCTTCGTTGAAACATTCGTGTGGCATCCGGCTCCGCTCCAGAATCCTGTGTTTTCGGGGCTTGGCTCGAGGCTGGCAATGACGTTATGGGCTTCGGTGATGCGATGAAGGAGGTAGCGAGCCATCCAGAGTTGGTCGCCCATGGCGATGCCTTCACATGGGCCGATTTGGAATTCCCATTGGCTCGGGGTGACTTCGGAGTTGGTCCCGCTGATCAGGAGTCCCGCTTGAAGACAGGCGCGATAATGCTCTTCGACGATTTCACGGCCAAAGGCACGGTTGGCTCCGACGCCACAGTAAAAGCTGCCATGGAATTCATTGAAGCCTTCCTTCGGCCATCCGAGAGGCTTGTGGTGCCGATCCACGAGGAGATATTCCTGTTCCACGCCGAACCAGACGTCTTCATGGGCCACAGTGTCCAGAATTCGCTTGCATTCGTAGCGATGGTTGTTGACTGAATTTCTTTTTAAACAAGAAATGACAAAGATAAATCCTTACAAGTAGGCTCCATGTTATCGTCATACGTCTCGCAAAGCGTCAACCGATTCAAGCCACCGGTGAAGGGGTCAGGATAGTCGGCGACCGGCTTCATGTAGAAGTCCTTAATGATGCCCGTCTTCGTCTTCCACCCCCATGCCAACGATGGATAGTCCTCGATGTTAGTTGGGACGGCATCCAAAGTTCTTGTTCGAGAACAGATCTCCCCATAGCCGTTAAGGAAGATATACGTTGCTTGGCATTTTGTCGGATGCGGTGGCACGGTCGTGAAGGTTCCCATGTTTCGAGCTGTGTGGCTCGAGAATTGTCGGGAAACCCGGCGGAGAAGAAGCGCAGCCATTCCGCAGGCTTGGAATCAGTTGGACTGGGGATTGAAGGGCCGTGATGGAGGAATCTGGGTTCTGTGATTTTTTGTTGTTGAAGCAATTTAGGTTTTCTTTGATTTTTTCACGTAGTTTGCATGTAAATTTTTAGTAATTTGATTCATTTTTATGTTTTACAAAGTTATTTTTTGGCAATGTAAAACGTTCAATATCAAGTAACCGACGCCACATTGACATCGTTTATCTCATCTTTGCAACTGCTGACACTCCATGCGCATTGCCGTACTCTCGAGAACGCATCGATTGGTTCCGAAAAGGCCGCTGGCCACCTCCAACCAGTAGCGGGTACACTGACCAACATACATCCCGCAGTTTACTCATAGTCATCTCGAAATGACCAGTCGAAATACAGTTACGCTGCCCGTAAGTTTTAATTTTCCAGCATAAACAACATCTGTATTTCAACTTCTTCCAGATCAACGATGTCCAAGTCAATAACGGTTGTTACTGTACACAACTTACGTACCGAGTTCAGAACCATGTAGGGGGCAGAGATTCTTCAAGAAACGGCAGATATGAAATAATCGATAACTGTACCGGTACCAAAGTCGTGAACATCATCGCCGGACCACAAATTTACAAGTTCCATGATGGATGCTTGGGAAGAGTTTCCCACGAGCTTGCACAAATGACGAGAATTAGTAGTCGTATTGTAATTGAAAACGCTTTTGCTCAAAGTACTGCCCTTGCGTTGAATTATGTTTTAAAGCCGTTCCGTGTTACGACAATTACTAGCAGAGAGAAGTACGATTTGGTGTTGTTTGGGGCGCGTCATGGTTTGCCTCCGGTTAGTGGACTTCTGTTTTATTGTTTTTTGACTAAATATTTATTTTAGCGACATATAAGTAGACTAATTGACCGCTCAATCTATGCTGACTTAATCGCATATGCTTGGCATAACAATAACAGTTATTTGATGACGATGCTGCCAAAATTGCGGATTCCTGGCGTCGAATTGGATAGAGATGTTATAAATCTTGACTATCAAACACGGCGTATGTTTATTCGTACCTACCTGGAGCACGAACATCGTCTGAAGAAATATGGACGAATCAGGATTTATATTATTCTCGGTGTTTTGGGTACATGGTTCCTTTTGTTATTTTGTGCGATACTGTTTGATAAAAAATGGACTTTTCCGGAAAGAAGGGTAACCCAGTCATCAGGGATATTTAATAGATATCCCTGATGACTGGGGTGGGACAATAAACCAACGTCAACATTGAATAAAGATGTTGGTTTATTGTCACTTTACTGAAGAAATGTTGTAACTTGCTTTGGTGTTTGTTAAATTCTGTGAATCAAGGATTAAAAAATATTAAATTTGGACATATTACTTTGCCATCATAAAAAAAGAATGCTAGTACTTTGAACTATAACTGCAATCTCAAGAAAACAACCCCATATTGCCATACACTGCCATCTACAGTAGTTACGACTGCACACACCCAATCGCGCAAGCATTACCGCATCCTCAAAAATCGCATCGATTAGTTCCGAAAAAGCCATCGACCACATCCACTCACAAGAGTTGCGTGGCACTCAGACTACCGTCCATACTCCACTCATAGTCACCTCAAAATGACCAAGCCAGCTAAAGTCGACATTACATTTCCCGTAAGTTTTAATTTTCCAATACAGTTTATATCTGTATTTCAACTTCTTACAGATCAACAACGTCAAAGTCGTCAATGATCTTTATTGTACGCAACTAACACACCGAATTGTGCCTAATGACAATCTTAAAAGAAACTGCAAATATGAAGTATACGATAACTGTATTGGGACCAAAGTCGTGAATATCCAAGTCGGGCCTCGCATGTTCAAGTTTCATGATGGGTGCTTGGGAAGAGTTTCCCATGAGCTCGGGCAAATGGCGACAAGTAGTGATCGTATTGTAATTGAAAACGCTTTTGCTCAAAGCACTACCCTTGCGTTAAACTATATTTTAAAGCCATTTCATGTTACGACAATTACCAGCCAGCAGAAGTACGATTTGGTGTTGTTTGGGGCGCGTTATGGCTTACCTCCGGTTAGTGGACTTCTGTTTTATTTTTTGACTAAATATTTATTTTAGCGACATATCAGCAGGCTTATCGACCGCTCAATCTATGCTGATCTGGTCGAGTATGCTTGGAAAAACAATAACACTTATTTGATGGCTATGCTGCAAAAATTGCGTATTCCCGACTTGGAAATCGTCGAAGATTTTTCAAACACCAACGACCAAACTTGGTTTAAGTTTGTTCGTAAGAATTCGTCGGTGCCAAAAGCGCGTGTTACCGATGTGGAAACCGCTAGTGGAAACATAAAAGTTGATAACCAACCTCGGCTTAAGAATATTCTTAAGAATACTAAACTAATCACGCTGCAAGAGCGTATTCCCGACACCGAAATGGATATAAATTTTACAAAAATTGACGAACGAGCTCGAGATAAGTTTGTTCGGAAGTACATGGAACACGAATATCGTTTGAAGAAATATGGCCGATTGAGGGTTTTTATGGCTTTTGTTGCTGTGGCTATGTGGTTCTTTTTGTTTTACGGCGTGATATGGATTGATGGACCATGGCCTCCAAGAGATAATGGGTGCAATCGGACATTGGGCGTATCACCTAGCCATCGAACATTCTATGTGTATCGGGGGTAATTGCAATTTCGATTTCAATATTGGCTTTGGCTAACTGTCACTTTACTGAAGAAATTGTATAATTTGTTTTAATGTTACTCAAGTTTTAAAAAATAAAAGTGTTAAAAAAGAGTTTCTATTTTAGACTTATTACATCGCCATTGAAAATAAAGCATAACCTCTTATTATGCTTAACACATGAATTTCAAAACGTAACAACTTGTAAACAGTCTCATATTGACATAAATAATCTTCTATTTGCGACCCCAGACGTCCATCTGCGCACTATCGCACTCTCGAAAGCACATCGATTGGTTCCGAAAGAACCACAGGACACTCCTCACTCGAGACCACCCACACCCCGAAGAGCAGTCTGGCACGTTGACCAGCTTTCTTCATTTTACTCAAAGTCGTCTCAACATGGCAAACTCAACAACACCCGAGATTGCGTTTCCTGTAAGTTACACATTTCCAACATACATTATATCTGTATTCTTTTCCAGATCGACAGCGTCAAAGTCGTCACCGATCGCTTTTGTACGCAACTTACACATCGCGTTAAAAAACATGTACCCGATGAAGCATCTGAACGAAACTGCAAGTATGAGGTATACGACCACTGTATCGGCACCAAAGTCGTGGATATTGTAGCCGGGGAAAACATTTACAAGTTCCATGATGGATGCTTAGGGAAAGTATCCCGTGAGCTTGGGCAAATGGCGAAAACTAGTAATTCAGTCGTGATTGAAGAGAAGTTTGCTCCAAGTACTGCGCGTGCGTTGAACTATATTTTGAAACCGTTTATGATTAAGTCATTATCCCGCGAAAAGAAGTATGATCTGGTATTGTTTGGGGCCCGTTATGGCTTGCCTCCTGTTAGTGAACAGACAATTTTTGAAATATCAACTGAATTTTCATTTCAGAACCACATAAGCAAACTTATCGACCGTTCCATTTATGCCGATTTGGTCGAATACGCATGGATGAACAATAACACCTATTTGATGGTGATGCTGCAAAAGGTGCGAATTCCAGACGTGCAAATCGCTGAAGATTTGATAAAAACCCAGGACAAAACTCGGCTCAAGTTTGTTCGAAAGTACCTAGAACACGAATACCATTTGAAGAAGTATGCACGAATCAGGGTTTTCATGTACTTTGTAATAGTGAGTGTGTGGTTTCTTTTATTGTTTTGTGCGATACGGTTTGATGGAACGTGGTTTTCGCCGCCCCACAACAGCGGCTATCAGCCACCACGCTATTATAATTCATACAACCATTTGTACATGACGCCTGGCGGCAAATAGCGACTTCATTTGACAACGTTTTTACAAAGTTGGAAAAAGTTGCTTCTTTGATAAAGTTGTAAAGTTTGCAAGGTTGTAAAAGTTAAATTTTGTAAAATAAAATTGCTCAAGAAGTTTGGGGTTTAAACATGCTACAAACTTCACCATCGTCATATGTAATATGTGATGTTCGGCCGACTTTTGTCGATCAAGATGTGCTATGCCAACAGTGATTGATTGATTCCGCCCCACCCAATGACTCATGCCTTTGCCCACATCCAAAAAAGACCAAAGTTGTCATTGTCTAATACTACTCGTCTCACCACAACGTCGCTTCACAATGCCTGAATCTCCAACATCACCCTTCATGATTAACGTAAGTTGCACTTTTTCAACACCAAATAATCTATATATCAACTTTTTTTTCCAGATGAGCGACGTCCATGTTGTCAGTGATAGATTTTGCACCCAACATACATTTAGCGTTGAGCCGTACCGTCCTGGACTTAGAGAACTTCCAACCAAAAATTGCAAATACGAGGTACTCGATAACTGTGAAGGTACCAAAATCGTGAATGTCAAATGCGGCCCCGACACTTACAAGTGCCACGACGGATGTTTGCGAAAAATATCCTTTAAGCTTGGAAAGATGGCGGACTATACTAACGATATTACAATCGAAAGTCGTTTCGATCCAGTTATTGTCAAAAAGGCTCTTATGTACATATATTTTTAATCCAGAAAAGTTTCAAGTCGATCAATTGAGCGGCGAAGAAAAGTACGGCATGGTGTTGTTTGGGGCTTACTACCGGTTTCCGATGGTTAGTAAACTTTAATTTATACAACACCGTTTATATTTACTTTTATCGGTTTTAGGAAAATCTTCAAGAGCTCATCGATCGGTCAATTTACCCTGATCTGGTCCAATACGCGTGGAAAAGCTGTGGCAATCTTTATCTAATGAGCATTCTTCCGCAAATGCGGATCCCCGATATCAACTTTGTTGAAGATTTTAAAAACGTCGACGTTAAAATTATGGTTCAGTTTGTTAAAAAGTATGTCGAACACAAAATTTACATGAAAAAACTTAACCGATACTTAACAATAGGTTTTATTGCAACTTTGTGTGGTTTGTTGTTTACGTTAATCGCTCTATTTTATTATTCCTCAGGGGTTCCTAGAATCCCCCCAGGGTTATTCTATGTACATTAGTGTGGTCTTGAAATGATAGCCGGTGTGGACCCCCTATAAAAGGGCCCGCCGGGTCAGAGAATAAATATCAATCTAGCCACCCGGCGACACTTACGGAACAAAAAGTACTGAAGTCACGTCTTCCTGTTTCGAACTGTGTTGCTTGCTTTTTCGTGCATCTGATGTTGTAAAATGAAAAAGTTAAATAAATTGAATGTACAAAAGTCGGTTCTGAAAAATTTGTAAAACTTGCTTCACTGTAATTTAGATTTTGTGAAATAAAAATTTTAAAGAAGTTGGAAACATTTCTTTTGGACAAATGGGCACCACCAGGAACGACTTAACATTCGCTGCGCTTCGTCACTGTAAGTTACCCGGAGAACTGAAGTCGTTAATAAAACTAAAGAACCGCAAAGTGCCGTGGACAAGAAAGAGCGGGATCACGAAGATCTGGAGGAGATGTCCAACTTACCTGGCTTCGTCGATGGCTGAGAATCGGGCTGAGTCAGGACCGACTCCGAGGCAAGGGACCAAAACCTGGAGGGCCTGATCCTCACAGTACGTAACGACAGGCCAGCGTTTGTCGATGAAGATGTGCCATAATGTGCGGCTTGCGCAGTATTCGCCCTCTAAATTGCATCGATTGATTCCGCTCCGCCCGACGATTTTTGCTTTCGCCCGCACATCCAAAAAAACCGAAGTAGTGCACTGTCCAACACTGCTCGTCTCACTACTACGGTCTCTCAAAATGCCCAAACCTTCAACGTCACCCCTCACGATTAACGTAAGTTGCACTTTTTGGACACCAATTACAATAGCTATATCAACTTTTTTTCCAGAAGAGCGATGTTCAAATTAACACTGATCGTTTTTGCACGCAACTTACTTATAGCATTGAGCCGTACACTCCCGGAGATGTTTCAAACTCTAAATGCCAATACGAAATATACAATCACTGTGAAGGTACCAAAATCGTGAACGTCAAATGCGGCCCTGACACTTACAAATGCCACGACGGATGTTTGCGAAAAATATCTTACAGGCTTGGCAAGATCGCGGAACATACTAATGAGATTACAATTGAAAGCCGTTTCGATCCAGTAATTGTTAAAAAGGCTCTCACTTATATTTTTAATCCAAAAAAGTTTCAAGTCGATCTGTTGAGCAGCAAAGAAAAGTACGACATGGTGTTGTTTGGGGCGTATTACTATTTTCCGGCAGTAAGTACATGTTTTTTCCATTATTTATGAAAAATCGCTTATATGTAATTTTAGCGACCCCTTGAAAACCTCATCGATCGCCAAATTTACCCTGATCTGGTCCAATACGCATGGAACAACTGTGGTGATCTTGGCCTAATGGGCATTCTTCCGAAAATACGGATCCCCGGTATCAACTTTGTTGAAGATTTTAAAAACGTCGACGAAAAAATTATGGTTCAGTTTGTGAAGAAGTATATCGAACACGAAATTGACATGAAAAATTTTCGACGATACAAAATAATAGCTTGTATCGTAGCTGTATGTGTTCTGTTGTTTGCGTTAATCGCTATGTGTTATTATGCTTGATGCCCCCTCATAAAAAAATTTTCTAAATACGCCCCTGTCTCATTGGTTTTATTTTTTGAATGTAAATGTGTTGTAAATCGTTATTTTTTATATCATTGAAAAAAACTATGTTGTATGTTTGTTTGCACATAAAATATTGTGAAATAAAAATTGATCGACCGCTACGCAGATTTGGTACAGTACGCATTTGAAAAGAACACCGTTTACTTGATGGTTAGGCTTCCGAAAATACGGATTCCTAAAATCGACTTTCTTAAAGATATTAAAAAAGTGTGAAAGTTGTTTCTAAGTATGTCGAACACGATATTTATTTGGAAGAATGTCGACGCTACAAAATTGGCATTATCCTTATACTTCTTCCATTAATATTTTCGATTTTGTGTTGCATGGCTGATCGGTATAATGGCCCCTGGTAAATTGTGTATTTCTATAAATGAAATAAAAAAATCACATTGCTATTGATTGATATCTGACTAATTTTGAAATAATTGAACAGATTTTGGTGCTTGCATGTTTTGGTTATTAAATGTAGTTAAATAAAGAATAAGAAAAAGTCTTGAGTTTGAACATTATTATAGTTTCATAGAAAAAAGTCAGACCGACATGTGCCACACACAGCCTACTGTGGTTTGCGCAAAATCGCAGATTGCGCATCGATCAGGTCCGCCCTGCTCCGACGGCCTTCGCAACATCGTTCGATTGACCTACGTGGCACAGTGCACTGTCAAACATTGCACATCTTACTGAACATTGTTTAAAAATGGCCGAACCTAAGGCTTCATCTGTCGCAATTAACGTAAGTCACGCTTTTTCAACATAATTTCCAACCGTCGAAAACCCCTTTTCAGATGAAAGATGTCCAAGTTATCAGTGATCGTTTTTGTACGCGCCTTACATACAATGTTGAGGAGTATGAAGATGCTGGTCAAAAAGCAAATTACATAGTGTTCGATAACTGTATCGGCGACAAAGTCGTGAACGTCAAGACCGGGGCCGACACTTACAAGATCCACGACGGATGCTTGCGAAAAATTTCATACCATTTTGCCGAGATGGCAAAGTATACTGACGACATCGTAATCGAAAGCTGTTTCGATCCAGATATTGTCAATAAGACACTTACTTTCGTTTTCAAGCCGACCAAGATTAATGTTAAATTCTTAAGCAGCAAAGAAAAGTACGATATGGTGGTGTTTGCGTCACGTTATAATTTGCCTCCGGTTAGTAACACCTATTTTTGCAATGAGTTTATAACTTGACTTCTTGTTTTAGAAACACATAAGCAAACTGATCGACAGCACGATTTTCGCGGATTTGGTCAAATACGCATGGGAAAGACCTAGCGTTTATCTGATGGTAATGCTTCCAAAAATGCGGATTCTCGATGTCAATATCGCTAAAGACTTTGCCAAAGTCGAAGACAGAGTTACGTATGAGTTTGTTTCCAAGTATATGGAACATGAGCTGTTTTTGAAGAAATGTCGAACCTACAAAATTGCACTTCTGGTTGCAATTCCGATTATGTGGTTGATTTTGTTTCTTCTTGCGTACCTTTTTGATGGATCTTGGAAGGTTTTGCTCGAGAATAACCGCCGTTCTTAAAGGTATTAATTGATGAAACCATCTGTGTTCTTCTCAATGGTAATTAACTGTAAACTTTGAAATTCGCCACTTTTGACTTAAATTATCTCTGTTAAATGTTGTGAAATAAAAATGTAAAATAAGTTTTGGCTATTTTCAAGACGGTATCAACCCGTGCGCTTACTGGTAACACCAGCTTGAAGTCATTTATGAAACGGAAAAGCCATAAGTCGCCAAGGAGGCCGCGGATGAGGAAGAGCCGATGATCTACTTACTCAACGTTGTTCATAGCCGAGAATCAAGCCCAGAAACGAAGGACCGACTCCGGCGCGAAAGACCAAAGCCTGGATTGCCCGATCCTCACAAAATGTAACTTTCGGAAAACATGTTTTGATTGAGGTGTGCTATACCAACTAAGGCTTGCGCCATATCCGCCCTCAAAATTGCATCGATTGATTTTGCCCCGCCCAATAACCCATGCCTTCGCGCCCACATCTAAAAAACCAAAGTAGTACATTCTACAACATCGCTCGCCTCACTACAATGTCGTTTTACTACAACGCCAACATGAACGAATCGAAAAAATTACCCATTTTGATTAACGTACGTTACACTTTTTCAACACCAAATACCTCTATATATTACCCGTTTTCAGAAGAACGACATCCAAGTTACCACTGATTGTTTTTGTACGCAGCTTACATATCGGATTAAGCCCGGAGATGTTTCTAACAACAGTTGCCAATACGAAATACACTGTAAATGTACCGGTTCCAAAGTTGTGAACGTCACATGCGGCCCCGACACTTACAAGTGCCACGACGGATGCTTGCAAAAAATATCCAAAAAGCTTGGCAAGATCGCGGAACATAATGACGAAATTACAATCGAAAGTCGTTTTGATCCAGTTATTGTTAAAAAGGCTTTTACATATATTTTTAATCTAGACAAGTTTCAAATCGACCAATTGAGTATCAAAGAAAAGTACGAGATGGTGTTGTTTGGGGCACATTACGATTTTCCGGTGGTAAGTGCACTTTAAGTTATAAAAAATCGCTTATATTTAATTTTAGTACTGTATTCAAAACCTCATCGATCGCTCTGTTTACGCTGATCTAGTCCAATACGCATGGACAGGCTATGGTGACAATTATCTGATGAACATGCTTCCGAAAATGCGGATCCCCAACATCGACTTTCTGGAAGATTTTAAAAAAGTCGATGAAAAAATTATGCTCAAGTTTGTTCGTAAATACCTGGAACACAAAATTAATGAGAAAAAATTCAATCGAAACATGACAATAGGTTTCATTGCATTTGTGTGTGTTTTGTTGTTTTCGTTCATTGCTTGGTGTTGTTACAATAGTCGCAAGAATTCGTACCCCCATCACGCATATTATGCGAATTATTGAGTTGTCAATCATAAAGTTATTGTAAACGTATACATTACACATTTTATTTAAAATCATTGTAAAACTGTATTGCTTGCTTGCTTGCGCATCAAATGTTGTGAAATAAAAATGCTATTATAAATATACTTCGAATCGGAACTTATTAGCTTTATCGACAAAATATGCTCTGCCTTCTTTTGACGATCTAGATGTGCCGTATCCAACTTGCGCAACAGTGTGCCCTCGAAAGCGCATCGATTAAACATGCAACGCCCTATGGCTTTTGCCTTTGCGCCCACAGATCGCTTAAATTACGGTTTATTGGAAGTTCTTCCAGAATAGCGAATCCGCAATATCGACTTTCTTGAAGATTTTAATAAAGTCGATGTAAAATATATGGCTCATTCAGTTTGTTCATAAATATGTGAAACATGATATTTATTTGGAAAAATTTCAGCGATATATAATTTTTGTAATTTCTTTTTCATCATTGTTTTTGCGCATTGTTGCGTATCTGTTTGAAGCATCAAAACAATGAATGCATGTCTTCTTGTTTGCACAAAGGCGCAAACGACAAGTAAACCTACTGTAAAATGTTGACTGATTCCGCGTCAAATACAACTGTTGAATAAACATATTACTTCACCATTAAAACAACAAAGCAAGCACGCCAAGACAGTTTTTTGTCGATTTACACATGCCACGGCCAACTGTGTTTTGCCCGACATCGCGCCCGCAAAGACACATCGATTGGTGCTGCCGCGCTCCAACGACATTTACTTTCGTCCAGATCTGAAAGACCAACAGGCACTGTCCACCTTACACGGCCGTCTGAAAACCAACAAACACCCCTCATGACGAAAGTAAGTTATACTTTTTCAGCATCCATTATATATTTTTTCCAACCTTTTCCAGAAAAAAAGACATACATATCACAAGTGATCTTCTTTGTACACGGCTAACGTACAATATTTTCCGGCATCGTAAAGAAGGTAGAAAATATATAGAAAATTGCAAGTATGAAATTCACGATTACTGTATCGGTAAGAAAGTTGTGAACATTGAAGCCGGGCCTATTATTCACAAGTTCCACGCAGGATGTTTGGAAAAAATTTCCTATGAGCTTGCGAAAATGGCGAAAAATGGTAGAAATGTTATAATTGACGACTGTTTTGATCCAGATATTGTTACCTTGGCTTTGACCTATATTTTGAAGCCAAAAGACATTTGCTTTGCACGTTTAAGCACCAATGAGAAATACGGCATGATGTTGTTTGGGGCACGTTATGGCTTGCCTCCGGTTAGTACATATAAACTTACCTTTTTAAACATGAGCTAATTTGAAATTCTGTTTAGGAACACGTGAGCAGACTGATCGATCGCTCAATTTATGGTGATTTGGTACAGTACGCTTGGGAAAAGAGTAATCTCTACTTGATGGAAATGCTTCCGAAAGTACGGATCCCTGAAATCGACTTTCTTCAAGATTTTAAAAAAGTCGATGAAAAAGTTATGGTTCATTTTGTTCCGAAGTATGTCGAACACGATATGTATTTGGAAGAATGTCGACGCTACAAAATCGGCATTATCTTTATACTTCTACCATTAATATTCTTGATTTTGTGTTGTATGGCTTATCGATAAGATGATCGATAGCAAGTTTAAAAAGATATCAACGTTATTCTTGCTTGATTTGTGGCTGTTTTCAAAGATTGTGTTGATTGCTGTCGAATGTTCTGAAATAAAAAGCATGCAGACCTTTTGTGTTTGAATAAAGTTGTAGTTTCACAGGACGAAAGACAGAACGAAGTGTGTGCCATTGACAGCTGTGGCTTGCGCAACAAGAACCGCTCAATTTACGCGGATTTGGTTCAATACGCGTGGGAAAGGTATAGCATTTATCCGATGGAAACTCTTCCTAAAGTGTGATTCCTCGATATCAACATCGCTCAGGATTTCGCAACATTCAAAGGCAAAACAAGCAAGAGTTTTTCTCCAAGTATTTGGAACACGGACATTATTTGAAGACACTTCAAAACATCAAATCAGCTAATATTGTTGCAATTCCGATTGTCTGGTTGGCTTTGTGCCTTCTTGCGTGTCTGTTTGGTGATCCGTGGCATATTCGAAAACCGTCACAGTAATGGCTGTGATGCAATTTGATAATGCGTTCTAACCAATAAAGCTTTTTGATGAAAAAATGCTGTTAAGGGTTTGCAGACGTTACAGAGGTTTCTTATTGCTCTAATGGCAAAATTTTAAAAACATAATTGAACATACTGTGTTCTTTACTTATTGCTTTTACCGTACCACTTCGCAATTAGACTTTCAAAAAAAAAAGCCAGGCCCACTTTAATTAACCTACATTTGCAAAAGCTAACTGCCTTTTGCGCACTATCCCAGCCTCGAGAGCGCATCGATTGGCCCCGCCTAGCCGGAAGAATGCCCTTGTGACCACAACTCAAATAACCCGCTGGCCAACTGCCCAACATTGTCGGTTCTCGAATAAGTTCGTCTAAAAATGTCCGAAGACGATGTCGCAAGCATCATGATTCAAGTAAGTATCATTTTAATATGCATAAATTATGTCTATATTTAAACTCCCAGGAAAAAGACATCACAGTCTCCAGTGATCGTTTTTGCACACAAATCACACACCGCATAAAGCGTTCCACTGATGATAGATCCGAAGCATCTTATGAAATTATCGACCGCTGTATTGGAACAAAAGTTGTGAACGTTATTGCCATGGAGGACACTTATAAGTTTCACGATGGATGTTTGAAATATATTTCAGTTGAGCTCGCTAACAGGGCGAAACAAAGCAATGATATTATTATCGATGACTGTTTTGATGCATTTACTGTGAAAACTGCGTTTACTTATATTTTAAGTCCAAAGTCTGTAAAGATTGAAGATTTAGATGGCGGACAGAGGTACAAAATAATCAAATTTGCGGCCCGATATGGGTTGCCACCGGTTAGTGAACTTTTATTATGTTATTCTTTGATTAATTGTTTGTTTTAGCGCCACATGAGTAAACTTATTGACCGCGCGATCTACGCCGAATTGGTTGAATATGCGTGGGAAAATGAAAACACTTATTTGATGACTCTGCTTCCGAAACTGCGTATCTCTGACGTACAAATCGCTGAAGATTTTAAAAGTGTCGACGATAAAATTACGTACGATTTTGTTCGTAAGTATTTGGAATACGAATATTTGCTTAACAAATGCCGGCGAATCAAAGTATGTTTTTATTCCTTATCTTTGAGTGTTTGGTCGATTTTGTGGTATCTCGCGTTAAAGTACGACGATAAGTGGTGGTGAACTTGTTTTCAATGCTGCTTATAGTACAGTATTTTTTGAATAAAGTTAGTTGAAAAAAATTTAAAAAAGTTACGGGTCTGAACGTATCGCAATGGCCCGATCTGGAGAACTACTCGCATCCGCTATCCGTTCACTGTCACCACGCGGAGACTTTTCCCTGCTCCCTTTCGGGCCTCGGGCAGTACGCCTCTC
>AOMH01002098.1:0-14803 GCA_000341325.1 Panagrellus redivivus
TGGTGGCACATCGGGGTATCACAAATTTGTGGTAAAAGGTGTCACGAGTCATTTTGTGATACCAAGTACCACAAATTCGTTGTACTCCGGTGGGAAACTGTTATACTTTTTTTTTCAGTGTACGTATTGTAAACTCCATTGTCATTCTGACTCGGTGAAACCACTTTCGTAGCCTGCACTCTACGTCGTAATGTGCGTATAGTTTTAGAGAAATACCTACGATATGGTTTTACAAAATAGATGATGCCAATAGCTTCCAAGAACAAATGTGTACTCGCAAAGGTCAAGGATGGCGTCGTGACGTAACTGCCCCATGCAGCTTCGATTTTGAGCGTCAAAGAGCACAATATGATGGGAATGATGATGAAAATTAGTTGCATGGACAACTGGACGAATAGAGATCTTAAAACTGTCGGCGTTTTGAACATTTGCAAGTTTGACAAAAGACAAACCTCAATAGCATAATGTGCACAGCATAAGTGTGTTGTGATACCATCCGTTTTAGACGCTTCATAATGTAATAAAATACAATAGATGTGATGATTACTACAAAGGGGAGAAGGGCATTCACTGTTAGAGAAAAAGTTATGATAGTTTCAATGTTGTTTGTGACGTCTGGATGATAGCCGATGAAAGATGGATGGGATTTGATAAAGGGTGCCATTGCTGGGATGTCGTTGATGAATTTTGCGTTCATTATTTCGGGGGATAGGTTGTTGTTTGGGATTAGTAAAACTGTAATGAGACGTCAATGAAAGGAATCGATCTCCAAAAACTTACTGCATCCAGTCCCCGCAATACAGCCAACATTAATAACAAAAACAGCATACACAGCATACACATTTTTGACCAATTTTTTCATAAAGTTTTCACTGTGCAAACTTACGACCAACTGATAAAATGCTTGCATTGATTGAATAACTATCATGCAAACAATGGTTGTACAATATGTAATCACGACAATTCGACTGCTTTCAACATTCTTATTTATAATACCAGCACCGTAAACTGCTCTCAATGGCCACATAAATACCGGCTGCCATGCGAATCCGATGATAGTGAAGAAGCAACTGCACACAATCTCCAGTAAAAGGTAATGCTTGTAGACTCCCATGGCTCGGGTTGATTTGAATACGATGATATACAATGTCGGTATAGCAAATGCAATGTTGATGACGGTAAACAATGCATAGACGATTGAACAAATCTTGTTAATGACAGGATGATCGATGTCGTCGATAGTGGCATTGTGGAAATTTCGGTAATACATGGTTGATTGTGGCCTATATAATTGCAGTTTTAACACACTTTCTTGTTGACGCGCGATTCAGGGGGTCAAACATAATAACGAAACATAAAACTGTCAACCAAACTTTGGGGGACAATTCAATTTGCCGGCAATTTTTGCATGATGAAGGCCTATCAATTTTATTAAGAGCGTCATAAAGGTAATGTAAAAGTAGCCTACATAACTAAACTTAGCGCCAATGTTACACATTCAATAAACTGTGCGTACTTAATTAACAACGTCGTTCGGACAAAGAAGAAGTTAAGTTAATAAACTTCTAGTAAATTTTAGAGAAAAAAACTGTCAACTGAAGGTAAAAAAATTCTGTTTCAGGCTAACTACGGACAATAACGATATTAAAACTAAACGCCGTTTTCCATTAAATTCTAGCTACCTATTTTGATACATATTTTTACAAATTAATAGTAAATGACGATTTATAACATTGGGTAGTATTATTAACCTAAAAATGTTGTATCAACTTGATAAAACGGCTCAATGGTCTACAGATCTGCCTACACTGAAAAAAAAAGTATAACAGTTTCCCACCGGAGTACAACGAATTTGTGGTACTTGGTATCACAAAATGACTCGTGACACCTTTTACCACAAATTTGTGATACCCCGATGTGCCACCAAGTACCACAAATTCGTGGCACTAATGTGTGGTGCAAAGGTATAACAAAATCGTGGCACTAATGTGTGGTGAAAAAGTACCACAAATTGCTAATTTTTTTCGTTTTTTTGAAAAGTGCGCTAGCAAAATGTTAGCTGACCGCTGATAAGCGATCCCAAAATTTATAATTCTACCACACCCTGTGATGAGCGGGTAATCACCCGGGAATCCGATATCGGATGTCGGTCGGCAAGAAGCGCTGAAAAGGGATATGCGCACATGGTGTGCATTGTTGTGCGCGAGAGACACAGGCGACCAGACGACGAGAGAGAGCAACTTTCCTTTACTCGCTTAAACTGTTGTACTTTTCGTGACACAAAGTACCACACTTTCGTGGTACTTTCCATTTGTGGTACTTGGTATCACATCTTTGCACAACGAATGCGTGGTACTCGTTGTATCACGAAAAGATACAACACACTTTTTTTTTCAGTGTATTTGAAAGCTGAATAGAATTGTTGGCCTTTGCACATACAACGATAATTTTCAGAACATTATTTGTACTAATGAGTTTGTACTTATACTCATTTTGAGCTTTTAAAATAAAGCTTTTAATTCACTTTCTAAAATTGAACACGGTATTACAGATGGGCTTAATTGTTCTGAAACGGAAGTTCAGCCGCGTCTTTGAAAACTAAAAAGGTTCAACTGTGGGGGGACCTCTTAAAATTCTGACTAAAACACCTCCATAAGTGCTTGGAATAACGTTTCTGCATCCCTGCTTCACGTAAAGGGTTCCTTAATGACTAAACATTGTTGTACGTCAATTGTAATTGTTGTGCTACATGTTTGGATATGGTAGGTTCTGTTGAAAACTGCAGTTCTGATAACGATGTTTCTGATGTTTGTTACTTGATATGATTCACCAATATACACACGAAATACCCATTGTCAAAGACCATCAACACTTTTGATGCCTTCAACTTTTTACGACAACGCTTGATTATGCATAACCTTCGGAACAGGGTTGAAAACCGGACTCGTCGGCGTCCCGATCCCGGTCTTCTAATCACCCATTTGGAACTTTTTAGCGGTTATGACTAGTGTAGGTTCATGATATTAACGGACAAGGTTTGCAGCCCCTGGGCAGTGGTTTTGATAAGCGGGGCTGTAAAAAAAGAGTATCCTGCAGGCGAGGCTGGGTGTTTCGAACATGTTCTCCGCGCATGACGGCGTATTCGACATATCCGCCGATGAGTAGAGAGGGCGAAGCGATCAAGCGAGCAATTGAAAGTGAAATTGTTTGAAGTGATGCACACGATACCCTGCGGCTTTCTCGCCCCATTCGCGGATCCACTGGACTAACCGCACGCGCGCGCACCCGCCGGCAGCACGCGTCGTCAACTCATCAGTTGTGTGGATATTGTTGTTCGAGGATCGGCGATATTTCGGCCATGGAGCTGCGATGGGGCCTTTTTGTAGGCTTGTTTTTGAGTTTATTTAAAACGGCGTCTTCGGAAAAAATAGCGAATTCTATTCTCGGTGACCCAATTGTCGAATGCACGGGTTCATCCATCCGTTTCCGGATAGTGACAACTAGCGTCTTCCAGGGAAGGATTTTCGTTCGTGGCAATGCTAAGATCCCAGGTTGCGAAATCAGGGCAAATGGCAGCTTTCCCGAGGCTGGCATCGAAATCCCGTTCGATTCACCTTGCCGAATCGATAGAATCAGATCGATTAGCCCTCGAGGGGTGTTTGTATCCGCAACTGTCGTGGTTTCGTTCCATCCCATGTTTATCACTGGAGCTGATCGAGCTATCAGAGTACAATGTCAATATCAAGCTGCTGAGAAACATGTTGGAGCTAATTTTGGTGTAAATGATTTGCCTTGGAATAAGCATGCGGAGCCGATTGCGATGCCGGTTTGTCGATATGATGTGGGTTTTTGCACTTTTTTTATTTTAACTTTAAAAAACTGTGGAATACTATAACTATATCTTTTTTAGATCCTCGCAGAATCTGCCGATGGCCCTTTACTCAGTTCCGCTTCCGTCGGCCAGCGCGTTTACCATAAATGGACCTGCGAAACCTCCACGCCGGAGTTTTTCTGCATGAGAGTCCATTCCTGTACCGTTGAAGATGGCCATGGATCATCGGTATCCATCCTAAATGAAGCAGGATGTGCAGTGGATGATGTCCTTTTACGGAATTTAAACTACACTGGATTGGTAGCGGGGCAAACTGCGTTGGTTTACAAATATGCCGACCATGATACACTGTTCTTCCAATGCCAAGTGAGCATTACTGTAAGGGACCCTAGAGATGTCAATGAACTGGCAAGAGGTTGTCCTCGGCCTGTTTGTGATTCCGGAAATGAAACTCCTGTCGAGGTCAAAGGAATTCAAAGTCGAACTGACAGTGAATTGGCTGTGTTGCAAGTACGGCAGCCTCGAGGTTTGTAATTTCATTAAACTGGTTGGGACGGTTTAGTATGTAGGCAATTCTATTACAGAATCCAATGTAAATAAAACTGCATCCCATTCGCAAGAATCAACATTGCCCCCCTTCGAAGTCCTCGACGTCACCGCGAACCTCCTCGCAACAGACAACTTTGACCAACCAACACAATCCCCCTCAGAATCCCCCTCCAAAACCAAAACAATCTGTCTCCCCGGGCCAGCCCTCGCCGGCATCATCT
Organism: Panagrellus redivivus; assembly: GCA_000341325.1. NCBI lineage: Eukaryota > Metazoa > Nematoda > Chromadorea > Rhabditida > Panagrolaimidae > Panagrellus > Panagrellus redivivus. The sequence goes on from AOMH01002098.1 coordinate 4,603, forward strand.
TCATTATCGCGCTCGTATCAATTTCGACCATTGTCGCCCTCATCCATCGCATCAAACACCGCAGAAGACTTTACGTTATTAACTAACCAACCAAACCAAGCATCGATCCTTCCGGTTTGTCTAATTAGTCGCCGACAAAACTCTTCTGATTGATACTCACGGCTTGCATGTTAGGATCCCCTATCATAGCCGCAGCCGCTCTGCAGCCCTGTGCTCCATGGTGCCAAGCCGCTAATGAAATCTAATTGTGTTCCGTTTGAATGCGTTTTTCTGTTTTGTTTGATCGTTTATTCGTTCTCGATTAATTGATTCAAATGTGAAAAACTGCACTCTTCTCAAGTGATTTCATTGTTGCACGATATTGATTATATTAATGCAAAATTCTATCAGGTATTTATGCATAAATTTATATTTGTACACATTTATTTACAAAATCCCGTCGAAAAAGCGCCACCAAACCGCATCGGATGTCCTGCCGGATCGATTGGTGTCCTTACAGAAGGTCGAGCTACACTTTGGAATTCTAATAGCCGTTTAACAAGTTTTCGGACTAATTTCGGTTGTTGTCGTGCTATGTCGCGTGTTTCGAAGGGATCTGATGGGAGATGGTACAGTCGGGCACGGCCCCCGGCGGTCACTGTCTGGCCTTTAGATTCGTAGACAAGTTTGAAGTCATTGTTTCGAAGGGCGGACAGTGGCGGCTGGATGTTGTAGACCATCTGATTCCGACGGAGTCCAACAGATTTACCGGTGGTGATCATTGGCCATTGATTGATACCGTCGCCATATTTGGCGATGCTGACTCCAGCGGCACCGAGGAGGGTCGCGTGCCAGTCGACGACGTGGAAAAGGCTGAAAACTGCTGTGTATGCACAACAAAACTAATTATACATACTCTTTTCGGATTCCAAATCCAGGAATATATTTCGGAGAATGGATAAACGTCGTCGTTTTACAGCCGCCTTCCCAGACTGACGATTTAGCTCCTTTTAGTGGAAGATTTGATGCACCGGCTTTGGGGTCGCCGCCGTTCTACAAAACTGACTTAACTTTAATTAAAAAACTGTCTAATTCGTACATCACTGCTAAAAATAATGATAGTATCATCATACAGCCCACTTTCTTTCAAAAATTTCACAACTTGGCCGAAGGATTCATCCAGTGACGCTAACATTCCTAAAAATTAAATTGGTTGAATATGGTTAGCCATTTTTCTCAAACCACAATAAATATGCCTTGCTTTGCTCATAATCAAGGGATTGCAAAAACTTCTATACTGCATCGGGACTTGAAGCGGTGCGTGAACAGACTGATGGGATAGAAACATGAAGAAGGGGTCTCGACGGTTATGTTGTGACATAATGCGAATGGCTTCGTCGGTGAAAAGGTTCTAAAACTGAAATTTGTAGTTGCATCAGCGTAAAAGACAACATACAGTAGCATAGACCCCATTTTTCGTATGATCAGCCATCGGTCGACCTCTAACCTCCGTAAACAGGTCCAGCCCTCCGATCATGCTATCAGTATGTTTGTCATAGAAAGCTAAGCTATGGTTGAAATAGCCTTCTTGAGCAGAGTAATAGCCGTAGAAGTAATCAAAGCCTCTGGCAGTAGGTAGGAAGTCGCGTTTACAGTTGCCCAGATGCCATTTCCCGATGAGATAGTTTCGGTAGCCGGCTTTTGAAAGGTGTTGGGGGAGGAAGGGGAAGTCGAGAGGGACTCCACTGCGTTCCATTGGCAAGAAAACGCCGTTCTGGGTGCCGGTACGGAATGGGTAGTACCCTGTCATCAGCGATGATCTTGTTGGAGTACATAGATGTAAGACATAGCTGTTAGTCAGGTATGCCGTGCCATCGGCGAAGGCATATTCGCGGAGATTCGGGGTGTGGAGGCTGAAATTTGTATTTTAAACTGGCAGAGATTCCAATGAATTGATCCCAAAAACCTACCTCTTATCCTTCCAATCCAAGTCCGCATATCCCAAATCATCCGCTAAGAATATCAGTATATTGGGCGGCTTAGCAACAACCCCACTGATCACCAAAGTCAATTGGAATGTCACCCAAGTGATCCATGATACCACCCGGAGCATCCTAACCACATGAATCACAGGGGACACAAAACACCTTCTCAATGGGGGAAGAGGTTTGACTCAGCGGTAAGCTCCTTCCTTCTATTTACAGCCCGAGGGCAGCAGAACAATCGAAAGTCCGATACTTGTGTTGATGGCGGCGCGCGCCAAGGACACTTGGCAATGGAGGCGCTTACTTCCGAACGGGGTCGCCAAACCCGTTTTTCATCACTGGCGACTCCCTGCTGAGCTATTATCGCCATTTTTTGTCGCCTTGGCAGCCCAGACATCAGGGTGAAAACGAGTCGAAAGGCATCACTAACACCACCGGCAAGACGTCTTCATCCTGGACGCTTGTGTAGGTGGTTCCATGAATCAACGCCCAGTTTACGTAATCGTTTGTTCAGGTTTTGGGGTGTTTTGGAGGTGTTTTTTAAACTGCAGGTTTTAATGTTCGTAAAAAGAAAACTGCAACGTAAAATATGTTGTATATAAACTTATTTTTATCAAAAATCAAAATACAATAATGATAATAATCCCTATAAATGCCTAACACGCTTAACAGCCCGCAAAGTACGCCCTTCCGAAATCTGTGAAAAGACATCGTCAACTTTTTCTTTTTTTTCGGCCTTGGTTGGAGCACGGGTATTGGTTTCCGAAATCCGATCAAGAGGAAGCCTTTCGGTATCGGCCGGTGCTGGCGCTTCTACTTCGACACTGGCTTCAGCCTCTTCGGAACTGGTTTGTTCAGAGCTAGTGGCTTCAGAGGATTCTGGGTACTTGGGGCGTCGGCTTCGGTTGGCTTCGTAGTCTTGAGGGAAGTTGACCAGAGGCGTGTTTCGTTGATAATCAACTAAAAAAATTTCGATTAGCTCAAATTTGGAATTCATTCTGTGCATTGTGATTAAAACTGATAGTTACATTTACATAAAGTGCTTTGTCAGTATTTTCTATGATCTACCAATTTCCATGACCAATGTTAACAATTTACTATTTTGTTAATAAAAACTGAATTCTCTAATAATTCTGCCATTGCCCGTGCACAATCTCACCCCTCAACCTCGGTCTGACAACGCCCGAAGACGCTGCAAACTTGGCCGTTACATCCGGACTCGGCTGCGTATCAATCCATCTCGGTCTTCCATACTTGTTTTTCGAAATTCCGCTACTGTACGCATTTCCGGTGACGAAAACATTGCTTCCAGCATCGAGTCGTTCCAGCAACAACTGCGTTTCACTCTTTGGTGTTCCCCATCCACCACCGCCATCTAATCGTTCCAGTAATAATTGGGTCTCACTCTTAGGCTGAATCCCCCGCCCATTTCCGTTGGGGGTTGGTCTGACTCCGCCCCCTCTGTCTAAGCGTTCCAAAAGTAACTGGGTTTCGCTCTTGGGTTGAGGTTTAGGCTTTTTGGGAGTGGGAGGCGTAATTTTGCGCTTTGTACCACCGCCGTTTTTGCCGTCAAGACGATCGAGAAGAAGCTCGGTCTCGGATTTGGGATAGAATCGACGACGACCACCGCCTTGGCTCCGCCTATGACTCCGCCCCTTTATGCGCATGCTGCGGCGGATGGAATTTGAAGGACGACGGCGATACTGACCGAAAATGGCCTGGTTACCTCCCTCATTTCCAGAGGATTGTGAACTTTGGCCACAACCATCAGGAAATACAGCTACGGATTCTCGGCCCCGGGATAGGTTCAAATTGTTTCGGCGACGAGGGGAATGCTTACCTTGTTGCTGTTGGGGGTAGGTGGCATATGGCAGCGTTTCAGCATAGTTGGGAGGGTATCGAGAAGCGTAAGCTGGGTCGATTTGGTACATTCGAGGGAGGGTGAAGCGGCCGGGCTTCATGTGGGTTGCTGCAAACTGTCGTTATGATTCATTCTGGGGCGTTAAAAAACTCACGATACGGCGCATACGGATTATGCGGATTCGGGTTGAAATACCTAGCATAATACTGGTAAGTCTGTGGGTTTTCTGCCGCTGGATCGTAGGAACCGTAAGAGTACGGATTTATAAAAACTGCGCTAATCTCTGAGAAAAGTCCAAATATGAAAAGCTCAGTGAAATAACGCATCGTCGAGAGCAGCTGCAGCTGAAAAGGTTCGTCTTTTTTGAAACTGACAATTTTGTCATCGGGATGATCACCCGCCATTGCACAAAGTTATTGCATCCAGAAAGCCTTGAGGCGATTGGAAAACGGGTATTGCGGGCAAAATGAAACCTAATCATTGGCAAGCTTAACGCAACGTTACTGCTACATGACGCGATAACGGGTTTGGGGGCTTTGATATGGGGCGGATATGTGTATTGTTATTATATAAAACTGACTATTCGATAATATAGAAGTTTTAAACAATTCAAGAACCACCAGCAATCTTTAAAACTTCCATTTTGAAACATTTATATGTAGGCGGCCCACTAAATCCAATTTACCTCCCAGACAGTGTTTCAGACATCACAAAAAAAGCATGTTTTGTTCAATTTGTTGAACTAATTACGCAGTCATGCCTGGACAATTTTATTGTCCGTCTTACACAGGTTGAAAATCAACTGTTTTAAATATGTACGTGTCGATTGGGAAAAGGAGATAAGTACAGTGGGTATGGTTTTATTGGGGGAAACTGTAAATTTTTGGTTCTTTAAGCTTTGTACAGTTTAGCAACCTTCTTTTGGGCACATTTCTGAGTCACAAGCAAAAAGAAGACAATAGTAATGAAATTAATCCCAAGCACGAGCACCAGACCGATCCACCATTCACTCGAGGTCGCTGTGATGGCGTCTGGGACGGATTCTTCGAGATAGTCGGAGCCACTGGTCCATCTGAAATTGAAATGGGGGCGGTGAAGTTTTGGTTTTTAGTTGATATGATACGATTTTGCTAAACTGCAGTAATAGGGCTCGTATTTTTAATTAAATTGCAATTTAAGATTTTTGGCCTTGTTTTTTGTGACTGATGGGATCACGCAATTCTTCAAAAAGAGGCGTACCTGCAAAAGGCGGAAGCCGATGCAAATTCCTGAAACTCGTTTCTGGAGCAGTTTTGCACTTTTGTCGCATTGACGAAGTCGACCGCCGCACGCACATTCACGATGCGCTCCAACATGATGGTCGTTGCGGGGAGCAGGTAATGCGAAGCTGATTGGAATGAGTGATAAGATCTGTAATGTGGAAAGGGCATCGTAGCCTGGTTAAGTTTTTTGAAAACTGCGGATTTTCTTGTCTTCAAAAAATGCTCACTTCAAAAACCCCGAAGCCACAACATTCATCCCCATGCAAATCGTCGACATCGTCAGCAATACCCGATGACTCGAATCCATGCAAAGTGAACATGCCAGCGTCAACAACTTGTACGTGTAGTAAACAAATAATATTGACATGAAAATATGGACAAAAGGTTCCAATTGGATGTCATCAGTGACCCTCCAAACGATTGCAAAGGCCCCCAGGCCGAGGGATAGGAGATCTAAGACGAATCCGAGGCCGAGATAGACTGCTAGCATTAAAACTGCATTGTATAACCCGAGGGAAACGTCGAGAAATACAACAGGTCGAAGTGGGGCGACTGAAATTTAAATATAAACTGAATTCAATATCTGTTGTTGGTATAAATCTACATTGCACTACAGTAGTCCAAACCCCTGCCAATCCAGTCCCCAAATAAGTCACAAATAGCGTCCCTGCCATGGACTTCGGTGAATGCCAACTACTAGAAGTTATTGACGATCCCAAAACTGCTGTTAATATCAAAAGAAACGGCAAAATCAACTGTGCCGCTGCAAAACCCCCAGATCTACTGATATGGGTCATGTGCCGGCCAAAAAGTGATACAAGCCGGGTAAATGTTGAAGGGCTGCCGTAAAAACAAGACAGAATCGGCATTTCTGTGTTTGGCATTTCGAAATTTGATAAATAAGGCAAGGAATTGCGGCGTTCTCGGAAAACTTCCGCAAGTTTGATCGCTTTTGTCTGTGTTTCGGTGTAGGATTCAGGCGTTTCGCGGTCGATCGTGGCGAGGGATACTGAAAAGGGTTATAAACTGATGTTGTTTGAAGAATCAATTCACATACAGTAATATACAGCCGGATTCTCCGTTGGCGGACATCGAAACCCAAGTTGACTGAAATAATGCGGCATTTGCTTGGTCGGGCCGCTATAGACGACTTCTCCATAGAAAAGTAGACTGAGCTGGCTCAAAAGTTGATAAATATCAGATCTAGGGCAACGCATGGAAACAAGTGCCATTCTAGCTTGCCGTTTTGTGTAATCCTGGAGGGAGGACATTAGCTGGAAGGCGCTGAGGGCATCCAGACCGATGAGGGGGTCGTCGATGACGATTAGAACTAAAAACTGCGAATTTAAACCTTGATAGAAACTTCAAACCAACCAGGATCCTTGACCAAATGCATCGCAATCAATAACCTTCGCCGATCTGCTTCATTTAACTCGCCGACAATCTCATTGGCCACAGGGCCTAGATCAAATTGCTGCATTAGCGTAAAAACACGGTAATTGACAGCATCCTGTTTGCAATTCAACGCCAAACGAGCATGGTATTGTAGGCTTTGTTCGACGGTGAGCTTGTCCAGTAATTGCGCGTTGAGATCGACGTATTCGCAGAGTTGGGAGAAGCGGTCTTCTGGAAGGGTTTTTGTACATAAACTGCGATGTAAATGTACGCTGGTCGGAAAAACAAACTTGTCAAAGTCTGGCCATTAAGCAAAACCTGCCCATCGGTCTTCCCTTCAATCTGATGCGCAACAACTTTTAGCAGGGTCGATTTTCCACACCCGGATGAACCGATGATTCCATGAACTTCGCCATGGGTCACTCGGAGGGACACGCGACGGAGGAATTCGGCCGTTATGGGAGGGGTGTAGATGGATGAGATCCTGGAAATTGGGTTTAAACTGTGGGTGTTAATAACGTGTGATTTTACCAGCTTCCTTTCGCAAATGACCGGATAAAGCTTAGCTCGTAGATGTCTAAGCAGGCACCGAAGGAAATGTCTTTGGGCTTCATGGTTTATCTAAAAAAACTGACGTGTGAAGGCAAGTCTACAAAATACGAACACATAAAAGCAAGCGTAAAGGTATGTCACCCCCAAAAACACGAAACAATGACAGCTGCAACCTGCCGACAGTGCCGACAGGAGTGCCATTCATTGTTTCCGCGATGCTTGACCGGCCTCCGATAGCCTTCACCGATCGATCGATCGCGACCGGCATTATGTACAGTCGCCTACCAACCCGCGCAGGCATGTCCTTTCACTTCCGGATATGGGCAGCCACTGTCGGTGAAAGAGGAAAGTGCCTCTTTTGACGACTACCCTCCGAGCGACGGCCCCATAGATCCGCGAAGAAGGTACATATTGGGTTGCCCCATGGGAATCCTGAACTGGTGGTCATTCAAAGACGATTGACCTTGGGGTTTTCGGTGTACTTACAATACTTAAAAAGTCATAAAATTCAAGAAAAACTGTAGGCCGATCGCATAAGTTCAAAAAATAAACCAAAAATCCCATATATTCAACCAAAACCGAACAAGCGACTGTCACTGCCTTTAGTAAATCCACAAAAAGTGAGAAATACAACCAAGACGGATCGGAAAGACATATTTTCCACCGCTTCGCGCATACTATCGTCAAGTAGTCACACTAAAGTGGATTCCGACGGTCACTCGCGTGGACTCGCAGCATGGCGCCAAGCAATTGCGCTCTGTTTTTTTGATGACTTATATTCCTTGGAAAATTGTTCTGTTTTACATGGTTTTAGATGCTTTTTAAACTGTGTTTCCCAGTTACGGCATGATTTCAACAAAAAAGATACGACAATTGAATTAAAGCAGTCATTTATACAAAAAAATAACATTCACAACAACAAAAGTAGACAATTTTCAACCACTCTACCATAATATAAGTAAGTACGTGTTTTCTGGTAACAGTTAACATTGTTAACCCGTAAGGATTGGATTATAAAAACAAAAGCTGTAATAAAATTTCTGAATTACGAAGTATCGGTAGTGACCAACGCCCGAATAGTCGATTGCAGTCCCGCGATACATCCAAAAATGCCAATTGCGATGAGAGCCGAATTTTGCAAAATTCTCCATCCGATTCGCAGTTTTTGGGCGGTCTTTTCACTACCTTCTAGTCGCGGCAATCTGCGAACCATTGGCGGCAAAAAAGTGATTGAATCGAGGGTGGCGGGGAAGACGAAGGCGAGCATCATGCCTGCTGTGACTCCGACGAGGGGGATTATGTTTTCAAGGTTGGGAATGCCAATGGCGATTAACATGGCGATGAGGACGAGGCCTGATCGATAGGCGAGTTCGAAGGGGATGGGCGATGATTTCGGGAATTTTGGGGCGATAACTTTTGATTTGATCGTTGGCCAAGTCATTTCCATGATGACGTATTGTTGGATGACAAAGCCAAGGAAGACGACGAGGGTCAAGAGGACTTTGACTACTGTGAACATTCTGGAAACGATAAACTGTGAAGCTGCCGGACGTCTCGAAAATAAAAAGAAACTTACGGATGATCAGGCAAATTAAGCGTAATACTGCCTTGAACACCATCGCCATAGGTAATATAACCCAAAAATCCACAACTAGTGTACACAAAAGTCACAAAAGCCATGCCACTTGACAGTACCCCGAAAGGGCCAACCATTTTCTCAGGGTGTTTCAGTCTGTTTTCCATGGGCAAAACCATAGCCTGTCCTTCGAATGAATACAGAATAGCGCCAGTGGCAGTCATAATGCCATCAAAGTCTGTCATGGCAGGAAGTTTTGAAAATTGGTGATCGGATCGGATCAAATGCTAAAAAAACTGAGATGGACGTGGTTCCTGATTTTTTACAAAGACCCACCTGATAGATAAAAACCAACGAAACGACCATCAAAACATTCCCAACCGCGCTGAATATCGCAATTATCCTCAATGTCCGCAGAAAATTGATCAAAATCATGGCCGGCAGAATCATAATCAAAAACATAGTTGTCGAAGCGCGGAATTCAAAGTACTGTTCAATCAGCTCCTTAGTATGGACGCCAACGAATAGATAGAAGACTGAACAAATTCCAATTTGCAGAAAGATAATAGCCGTATTCACTGTCATCTTTGCCTTGTTTTTGTGGATTCGAACGCTTCGAAAACTACTTCCAAAAGCTTCACTTGCGACATTTCCGTAGTCAAGATGGGCATCCCCACGTTTTCGGGATAGGTATTGACTACAATGAACTAATTGTAGCATGCAGTAATTATTCAGGAATCCATAGATGATGACAAGAGCGAATCCAGTCCAGAGCCCAGCCTGTTTGAATGCTAATGGTAAGGACAAACATCCGGGACCGACCATGCCCTTGACAAAGTTAATCAAAATCATGAAAGCTCCAATGCCTTGTTTTCGAACAAGTGGTGGTAGAGGGCCATCATCGAGATCTTCACTGGATAAAGTGACGCTGGATGAGCATGAAGGGTCGTATTTTGGGGGATCGGCGGGGATGGTTGATAGGCTGCTTGATGAGGGCGCGTCTTTCTTGGTTGACATTGTTAATTTTCTGTAAAAGTAAACTGTGTTCTTAACTTTATATTCGTTTACATGCAAACCACGTGTAAATTTGACTAAATTTATACAGTACACAGTCCTATCTCATCAAAATGTGGAACCGCAAGTACCAATACCACGCATTATGAATCAAAAACTGTAAAATGGTGAGCTTATATTTTGCATCGCTAATACCCGATTACAGAACCACAGTCTGATCGCCAAAGTCCACGCATACATAAAAAACAAATCATAACCACCAAGCCTGTTTTTTTCACCTTTAAAACTTGGACATGTGAAAATGGTGCGTCAGGCGCATGATCCCCGACAAAAATCACTGGAAAAACAAATTTCCGTCACATCAGTGACGAAAATGTGGGTGAAAAAGACTGTGGTGATCACTAATGTTTGAATGAAAAAAGTTCATATGCCCGCTTTTTATAGTAGGCTCCATCGCTATTTGACGCAACTATTTAGAGCTTTCGCAAACATTGGATTGTTTTCTAAAGATTGGATTGGGTGGAGTCATAAGTACATACGTGTGGAAATGATGATGAATGGGGGGGGGGGGGGCATA
>KB455067.1:616-11676 GCA_000341325.1 Panagrellus redivivus
GTGTCACCTTCTAGTGCGCTTTTTTCGGCGACTTCGTTTTGCCATATCGACACTCTAATCTTTTATAGTTAGTTTGCAGTTTCTCGATCAACCATGCCATACCCCATCGCAAAACTAGCCTATGGTCTTCGCTGCCGCCTTAGTGAACTTGCGACTCGCATCGAGCGCTACCGTCTTCAAATTGCCGCTGGCAAAATCGCTATTTGCCCGCCAAATCTGGAGAAAATGAAGGCTGTTCATTGTGATAGCAATATTTATACTTTTGAAGCTTCGGACCCAAACCTTTTTGTTTGGTTTAAAAAGGAAGATACTAAACAAATGTACCCGTGGTTTGAAAGCGATGGTCCCACATATTGTACTGGCGACTGTAATCTTCGCGGCGTTCATCTACATCACTTGAAACCAAGTATTATTAACAACTTAAGTCTCCATTGTCATGATTTGACTTTAACTACCTGTGGTACGTCAAAAACATTTTACGAAAAGGTTTCAACATTAACGTGTGGAAGCGTTGAATTTATTACATTACGCGGCGTAAAAAACTTCAATTTAAAATTTGTGCTAACAGCGTTTCCTCATCTAAAATCGTTGGATATACCATGTGGTATTAATTATACATGGATACGGGATATTATGACGCACCAGAAACGCAAGTTGTCTCAGTTGCGACTCGAGGGTAACGCCGACCATCTTGGAATCACGACGGCAGACTGGTTGGTGACCTTTTTGAAAGTAAAGTTTTGTTCATTTTTTCTACTGTTTACTTCATGTTTTTACAGGCCCAGCAATCAAATTTTACCCTTCATTTAAAAGTCGTTACAAAGTGCAATGCTGATAAGTTGGAAAAACGCATTGCTGAAAAGTTATATGTCGTAAAAGAAAAGAACCATCGCTTTCAAAACGTTGTCTTTGAAACTGAAGATGTTACTACGGTATATTGCGTGAGTCCAGAACCTGCAATTCAACGAAAGCTGATGTTGGACGATTAATTTTAAAAGGTGCAGGTTGTTGTAAGATAGCGATGAACCCTTATCCATGGCTTAAAACCAATTTCGAGCGCTACGGTATCAAATTGTAAAATCCAACCAATTTCGAATAAACTTTCTATTATCAGCCACGGTAATCTATACAAAAATTACCGCAAACAGCAACAAAAACAATTAATGAAAACAGTCAAAACAATAAAAAACGCTTGAAACTCCAACAAACGGAGGCGGAAAGCACCGACAAAACTCGAATACAAAGTTGGATAGAAAAATGTCGGAAGAAAGAGGCAACACAAACCAAGAACTTAGATTCCAGTAAAATTGATTTTGATAGATTGGATTTTTTGACTTCGCGCAATAACAAAACCCGTGAAAAGAGGGTTTGGGGCGAACAAAACACTTTAGACGCGCTTGTTCGGAGGCACGTATCTGTTGGCGGTGGGCTGTTTCTCGACTTGTGGGATGGTCGGACGAGGCGCCGGGATGAAGTTGGTGATGCCACGAGCGGCTGGCGGTCGGTAGGCGTTCGGATTGAAAGGCTTGGCTGGCTGCTGGGAGGTCGGCGCGGCAGACGGACGATCGCTGCCCCATCGGTTGGTGCTGCCCTGGACCTTCCAGTCGGGATTCTTGGCCACCTTGGCATCGTCGTGCTTGGCCTTTTCGACTTCATCGGCCTTTGCCAGGGTCGGGAACATTTCATCGTTCTGGAGGTCGAGTTTGACGGGTGCGCCACGACGCGGGACATACTTGCCGCGCGATGGGGGAACGTACTTGGCTGGGGCAAGGTTTGCGGCCGGAGGAGCAGCCATGGGCTCTTCGGTGACTTCTTCGGGCTTCTGGAAGAGAAAATATATATAGAAAGATCAAATTTGTGGGACAATCAAACATACGGCATCTGTATTCCATGTCTTGGTGCGCACAGTTTCTTCTTCCTCCTCTTCTGAGATTTCCTCTGCATTCAGATCCGCAACAGCCATATCCTTGATGCCGAGTTGCTCAAGGTTCGTCGCCAAGTTATCCGCGGAAGGGTCGATCCACTCGGAATCTGCCGGGGCGGCCTGCGATCCACTGGCTTGCACAGTTTGACTCGCATTGCGGTCCTTCTGCTCGCGTTGCTCTTGCAGCTGGAACGGAACCAAATTTATATATAAAAAACATTAAAAAAGTGTTTCGAAACCACGTGGCGACGAAAATCACCAAAAAAATCATAAAAAGACCAACCTGTGCCTGAATACTGCGCTCAAGCTTCTCACCGAGTGTGTTGACGTTGAGGGCGGCCTTCTTCTTGTTCTTGCTAGCCTTCTTGGCGAAGAAATCGTTCAGGTCGGACATGATGAAACGGGAAAATGCGATTTGAGCAAGCGAGTTGCGAGAAAACCCTTCGAAGAGGCGAGCAGCACAACTGTTCAAACCTGAAATCGCAATGACGCTGATTTGCTATCGAAACTGGTGGAAATCGATGATCCGCGCCACGGGGCTTGTGTATCTGGGGGATAGCGATGGTGGAGGGGAAAAGGAAAACCAGAATAAGGGAAAAAATAGACCGGAAAGAAGGAAAAAAGTAAACCGCGAGGATGAGAAACACTCTGCTTCCAAAGTCGTGCCGGGACGCAACCTGTGGTTTGCACCCGAAATGTGTTTTTATATATACGTTTTGGAAATGCGTCGATTTCAGCGGTGAGGGGTATTGTGAATTGATGGAGACTTGTATAGTGGTTGGGAAGAAGGTTATATACTTGGGAAATGGGTGAGTTTTGAAAGAAAATATATAAAAAGATCGACAAGGACAGTAAAGGATGAACGTTTCCAATCTGCTAGAAAAAACCGAAGCAAATGAAAGACAAAGCCTTCCCGGCCTACAGGAATGGTTGTAGATTGATGGCCAAGTCCTGCCGAACGTTTTGAAGCGATGCTTAAATGGCTAACCCAGGAAGAAGCACACAAAGATCAGGCAAGAAGGCGGGATCAGATCAATCCGCGCAAAGACAATTTCCCCAGGAGGATGTGCTTGTTGTAACGTCCTATCTTTCACTGAACTTAGTAATACTCAACATTTTATTAGAAGAATTCCGTCGATTCAATCAATACAAATATCGATTAGCACACTGAACAGTTTTGTAAACATTTAAACTCAAATTCACAGCGACACAATCAATTTTATGGAATTTCCTTTTTAAAAAATCCCTAAAATGTGCTTCTGTACAATATTAGAAAGTAACGTGTTGATTAAAGAGTAATAAAAGCCAGCGTTAACAAATGAATGTTTGTTAAGACGTCATGCTCGTTTTCCGGACCTTGGTAAAGTGTGCCAACAACTTTGTGACGTAATTTTTTAGAATTTCCTTTTTAAAAAGTCATCAAAATATGGCTCTCTATAATATTAGAAAGTCTTGTACAATTTCAACAAAAACTGAAGCCAGCGTTAACAAATGAATGTTCCTTGTGATGTCACGCCCGTTTTTCAGACCTTGGTAAAGTGTGCCAACAACTTTGTGACTTAATTTTATAGAATTTCCTCTTTAAAAAGTCACCAAAATGTGGCTCTCTGTAATATTGCAAAGTTTTGTACGGGTTTAATAAGAACGAAAGCCAGGATTAACAATTGAATGTTCGTTGTGAAGTCATGCTCGTTTTTCTGACCTTGGCAAAGTGTGCCAACACCTATGTGACGTAAGGAGTTTATTCGACGTTTTTTTACTTTTAAAATTGCACTTTTTGGTATTACGGTAGTCGTTTGTTTGTCAACTTTTTTCATCAACAAAAGTAAACGCTTTTGCAAACTGCTTTGAGTCATTTGAATTACTGTACTTTGACATACTCATGCAACTCGTGACTAGTACGATTTTGTACAAAAAAGTTAATAACACATCGGCTTCTATTCCCATCCCACTTACACTTTCCATGAACCGGAGGAAGGTCTGTTTATGATTAATATCACAGAGTACATTTACGCATTAGCGTGTAATTTGAGAGGTTGGTTGCTAGGCAACACGGGGCTAATAGGCTTGTAGATTGCCGCAAAATGGGTTGGAGCTAAGCGGTTACGGCCCGGCCGCCGACAGCTCCACCGCGGTTTCGTGGCAAAAAACGTCGGGGGCCTGGGGCGGGGCACCGTTTATGTGCACCATTATGTGATGCGGGGCAGAGAGGTGGCAACGGTTGTTTCTCAGTGTCAGTGTCTATACCATTCGGAAGACACTACGTCGTCCGCGGCAGGGGGGAAACGCCAAAAATTGGTGGTAGTGTCGTTAAAATTGCGGTTATTGTCCATCCGTTTTTGCGCCGCCGCCGCATGGACTACCAACATTGCGGCGTTGAAAGTTTTGCTAATTCAATAACACTTTTCTTCTTTCTCTTCGTGTGAGCCTAATAAAAACCTTACCAAACATTTGTATTTATTCGTTAGACGTACTCTGTTGTCCTTTAATAATAGACTCCTACATTACGCACGTGACTGTCGACTATACGAAAACGCAATAATCACATGACAGTTTTATTTGTAGTCAGTTACCTACAAAAAGCTATTTTAGGTAAAGCCGGTTCAACATGGCTACCTCCTGGGATGGGACAAGAATGATAGAACAGATCCCTGGAGTCGATCAAAAATATTGGTACAAATACGGGGGGCGAATTATGTATAATGCCGAGATTGTACTTTATAATGATAACATCCATTTTGTAAGTGTTTACTTTTTTTACTTTTCGGCTTTTTTATCAGTAAATATACCAAAAAACTTCAAAACTGTCAAAAAACTTTTTTTAAATCTGATATTTTTGCAGCGAGACACTAAGGGTGAAGAGGACTCAATGCCATGCATGTTCAAGCTTCCGGAAGGTGTCCCAAGGACTGTAAGTTGAAGAAATTCCAAATATTTTGAATTTTTTTATTACCTCAAGATAACATTATCACCCTTCTAGGCCGAAAACATAATCAGCCGTATGGAGGAAACTGAACAAATGATAAAATTCACTAATCACGAAACATTTCTACGAGCAGCCTTCTGGACCTCCAGGCTTCGCATCATAGAATACTCATTGCCGGTGTTACCGTATTGGGTCAATACTGGTCCGTTTAATTGCCTCAAACAACGAAAAATTTTCCAAATTAACACATTTTAGAGCGACTGCTAACCCTTTCTGTCGCTGGTGACCTCGTCGATGGAAAGCCGATCCAAATCAAGCCAATTATGGAAGAACTGACAGCGATCAAGTTCCTCGAGATCCAAGAGCCGTTCAGTTTTTACGAGGGCCTCCAAGGAATGAGGTATGGCCCTATCAGCCTTAGCCATGTGGAGGTTTATGTCAAGTGCGCAAAACTGCCTGTAAGTATGCTTTTAAGTAAAAACTGGTAATTAGTTGGTGATTATAGGCGTTGATGAGGCT
Source organism: Panagrellus redivivus (assembly GCA_000341325.1). Classification (NCBI taxonomy): domain Eukaryota; kingdom Metazoa; phylum Nematoda; class Chromadorea; order Rhabditida; family Panagrolaimidae; genus Panagrellus; species Panagrellus redivivus. The sequence goes on from KB455067.1 coordinate 5,986, forward strand.
CCGAAACTTCCCATTTGGCAGATTTGAACTCACATTCAACATTTCGGAGCTCTGCACTCTCACTGAGGAAGATCTGTTAGTTTTATTTTCTGTTTTTTAACGTGTTGAAATAAAATGTCAAACTTTTTCAGGACTGATTTGATCCCGCAGCCTGAAATCATGGATCTTAGGATACGAATTGACTTCAAAGAAAGTATGTCACGACTATACTCTATCTATACTGACGAACTTATCGCTCTTTTTCAGATGAACACGACGAAAACAGCACCTTTGACCTGGACTTTGTCGAGAACCTGTTCCCCTTCATCGCGAGATGCTTCCCTAGACTGAGCCACCTCATGATTCACTTCACAACATGTCCACCAGATGTGGAAACGTGCTTCGCTGAAGCCACGAGGCTTCATGAATGGGCTTCGCAGGTCAACCCTACTCAAAGAATGCGCTTTGATTTGCATTTCCGCGAATATGCCGAAATTTCGGTAAGCTACAATCGGTTTTGTCATTTGTGTTACGGTAACAATTTGTTCAATTTTAGGAAGTCGACATCTTAGAATACACCGCTTTTGGTTACGAACTGGGCACAGACAGAAATCTGCCTCCGGATACGTTGAGTATCGTGAGAGTACATCCGAGGGTGACCGTGTACCATAATCTCACCTTCAGTGATAGAGTTCGCACTGTCAGGCCGAACGCCAATCGTGATACGCCTTCTCCGATGCCTTCGATGGCTGAAAATGCGGTTATCCTCGATACCGTCGATCCTGTCCCGCCGGAGATGGTCGAAGATTATAACGACTATCTCGTTAGAAAGGGCTTGATGGAGCCTGCGGCAGTGGAGCCTGCGGCTGTGGAGGCTGTTGCAGTGGAGGCTGCTGAAGTGGGGCCTGATGCCGTAGAAAACCCCGACGTTAATGATGAGGCTCCCGAACGCGAGGCTTCACCGGCCCAAAATGAGGCCGAGGCCTCTAACAACGAAGATTCACCTGCCCGAAATGAGCCTGAAAAGGTGGACAGAGGAGCTAGGAAGGCCGAAGATGATGACGAAGATCAACCAGGACCGTCCAAGAGGGCTAAAATCTAGAAAAGCGGCGAATCAAGACAGCCATCTTCAAGCCAAGTTACCAAACTATCCGTTTATCGTATCATATTTTACTGTTGTTATATATATCATGTAATTATTTTCACAGAGTTTTTGTATTTCAAAAATGAGTAATTTTATCCTTTTTGTTTAGAAATTAAAACTATCTATCACAACTGAGCTTCAAATTTACTAATAACATATAAGACGCCGACAATAAAAATATTTTGATGACACTAGTATTTGATAGTGAATTTCGACTAAACCACAATTGTTATTTTACGTTTAATATTATTGTCATTTACATTTACTAACTTGTTGTTTTGTTGTTTGATCATTTTTAAGTAATTTTGTAATAGTAATATACCTTTATAACGTGAAAAATTGGATAATAAAGTTAGTTCTAAAACCGTTGTTGAAAGTGTGAATATTTTCAAAAAATGATAGTTATTTGCCTTGAAGACTGGTTTGCAATTCTTCAAATTGTGATGGTAATGCCCGATAGTGAGAAAAGAAGACAAAAACGGAGGTTTGAATTAGCCTTTTTACAAAAACAGAAAAAAGGAAATTTGAAAGTGCGCAGTCGGTGGCTTGCTTCCTTTCCCGTCGAGACCAACCGTCTGCGCGTTTTTCAAAGTCTGATGAAATCAACCGCAAATGTGTTTTTCGTTTGCTGTTTTCCTCCCACTTCCGCTGGCATTTTTGCCCCTTCCTGCTGTCAACTTTTCCGCGGATGCTTACTGTTATCATCGCCATAGTTTTGTGTCTTTATCGCGCCGTGACGGATGTGCACAAGCCACTTTGCGTGCTTTGGCCTGATCTTTCAATTTTGTCCACAAAAACAGCTATTTTTCCAGACAATGGTGACCACGTCGAAGCTCTACCACCACATTCTCCACGACATCTTCAACCAAGTCCGGGTTTACGGAAACGGCGAAGCCATGGTGCTTACCGGGCTTGCCGGCAAGGCTAACCTGGAGGTGCTCAAGCACAGCGTTAACGAATTTGTTGTTGCTGTCTTGGAGTCGAAGAGATTGCATCTCGTGAGTTACAACATTGATTTTGCTCCCTTTGATGAAATAAAGATAAAATAAACTTTGTTTTCAGAAAAACATTGATAAGGATATCGATTACGCTGAAAACGAAGATGTCATCGGCTGTGCTTACAAGGCCAACATGGTCTTCCTCGCTCGCTTTGTCACGAAGCATCACCTGGCCTTGCGTTGCTCGGGGCTGTCGCCGGCGGAGCTCATTCCGGGTTTGTGGTTGATTAACGACGTTTTGCTTGAAATGGCCATTTTCAGAGAACATTACCGAGCTCACTCTCACCGAAGGCACCACCAAAAACACGGTCGCCTCTATCATCAAGCGATTCGAGAATCTCAAGGTCCTCAATGTGCCCCAGGGCGCTGCTTACTGGCTGTTGCGCGAAGTCAAGAGTACTGGCCTTCGGTTGGACAATCTGGCTAGTTTGACGATGCGTTTGAGCCCGGAGGAGCTTCGTGTGAGTCTTTTTTTACCATTTTAACAACACAAATGCCATATTTTCTTGTTGCAGACATTGGTCAATCTCACGCCGCAGATCGTCTTCCCCGAAGAAGTCCATCTTTACGTTTTTGAGAGTGCTCTTGTTGATATGTAAGTACTTTTCCACATTTTACATCGTCATACATCCAGAATCTTACAGTTCCGTCGCCCTGACCTTCCCTGAAGTAAAGAAGGTACACATCCACGTCGGCTTCACCTCGTGCGTCAACATCAACCTGCTCAAGACCGTATCCAAGACCATCCCGTGCTTCCCCAACGCGAAATTCCCGACGATTATGCTGTACAGTGAGCATACCAAGACTGACACCGACCCTGCTGAGATTGGCAAGCTGTACAATTGGCTCAATGTCGTCAAGTTCGACACCATCGTCAACGTAGTCTATGAAGCGCTCGTCAATCTCGATGTAAGTTTATTGCTTTTTTTGGAAAATAAAGCAGCTTTGAGTCAAATTCCAGCGATTCAAAGGCCCCGAACAGGTCCGTGAGAATCTGTTGAACTTCGGCTTCATTCAGAAGCGCACTGTCGACGGCTACATCATGGTCAGGGACTTCCCATGGGTCAATCTGACTCATAACATCGTCAACGTCAAAGGTCTCATTGAGGAGGCGGACCCCGAGGAGGAGGAGGAGAATGAGGAACCCTTGGAAGCCGGGGACCGTCCTTTCGCTGAGACCGGTTCGGAGGACGACGACAACGAAGATGAGGACGATGTCGACAGCTCTGAGTAGTTCTGCTAGTCTTTCCAAGTTTTGCAAGTTGTTACAGTAATTTTTGGTTGATTTTTGTTGTTATTTTGGCTTTTTGAAACAAAACTTTATTTTACAATCAGTAAAAGTGCACGAATGTACAATTTAAACGTCTGGATTGACGAAGTCAAAAAAAAGAAAGCAAAATAATTGCAAGTTTTGAAGCAAAATCTCTCAAACTCGCATGAATGAAGACGAAGCCGAGAAGTAGGTCGACTTGCCGGAGTCTTGTTCTTGTTGACGATTCGGATTGACAATCTCGAGACCATTCAGAGGCGTGTAGGAGATGCTGGACTGGGTGCCAGTCAGCTTTGAGCGGATGGACGTGGCTCCGCCGAGTTGTTGCCGCTGGCGTTCGAGTTGGCGTTGCATCTTTTGGGACATCCTGAAAACAACACTCATTATTACTGCCTAAAAACCGGGAAAATAGCAAAAAACTTACTTGACACGCGTCTTGTTGTCGACAATGTTGCTTCGGATGCGGCCACCACCAGCCAGACTCGACGAAGCGGCTTGGCCGAGCGTGAAGCCCATGTGCTCCTGGGAGACGTCTTCCTGGAGCTCGCCAAAGTTGATGCGATTCGTCTTGCGGCGAAGTTCGGTCATGCCGGTCATCTCCTTCTGCTTGCGGACGCGTCGGCCACCGCGCTTCTTGGATGATTTGTCGATGGGCTTCGGAAGAGCCTTCTGGTTCTTGACCGGAGGCGGTTCCAGCATCTTTTCGATCTTCTTCTGAACTTCTTCAAGCAATTGACGTCCAACGGCACCATCCGGGCTGTGGTGAAGACCGTCAGTACGGACAGCAAGAGTACACTTCGCAGCGATGATCTTGGTGGCTTTGTTACGGTAGTCTGGGGGCAGGGTTTGGACGCGTTGATGGAAGTAGATGAAACCCGCATGGGGAAGGATGGATGCCGTGCTGAAGCCGGCAAGGGCGCGTTTTTGCTTGCCTAAAATGGGTAAAAATGATGGAATGGACTGAAAAATATATATAAACATACCCAAAATCTGCAAATTACAACTCGGCTGATTCATCAGACGTCCAAGACCACCAGCCTGCGATACCAACATTGCAGCCGTCGCGGCACCGACGATAGCACACAAATTAGGCGCAATCAAAGCCATGCGGGATTCAATGTATTGATACATCTTGATTCGCTCGGATTGGAGCGCATCAACCATGGCACAGGCTTCGAGAACGGCCTTCAATTCGGATTCGTCGAGTGGGACGCCCTTGGTGTTGACGGACGACAAGTTGACGACCATTATAGTCGACGGAGCGAGGAAGTCCTTGAAGAGGTCGCCGTCTTTCGACTTTTCCAGGATGTCATTGCCGAGAATAGCGACGGTTCGGGCGTACTCGAGCGGCATCGGGACGAGATTTTCCAGCTCCGGGAAGCGCTTCTCATACTTGTCGCGGATGAACTTGTGGATTACACTGATTTCGTGTTCGACATCGGCTCCCAGCTGAAAGGGAACATTATTAGGCTGATTGGAGGGAAAAATATATATAAAACTAACCTCACAAAGGGCTACAAGCAGCACATACTGCGGGTCGACTTCGATGGGCGTCATGAGCGTCGGGATGTGGTCCTGCTTCAGTTGCTCATTCATGTCGTTGGTCAGCTTGATGTAGTTGGCGGATTCCATGAGCCTGGCGACATCCGTAACCCGGTCATAACTCACAATCGGCATCGCCTCCTCCGTGACTTCGGCGATGTCATCGTCTTCTTCGGCTGGAATGAGTTCCTGCAGCTCCTCGTCGGCATCACCTTCAAGATCGGCAAGGAAATCTTCGGCAAGCGACATCTTGAATGATACAAAAACGCGAAAACGAACGATGCAACGACACGAAACGCGGAGGAAACCGCAGAGTGACGAAATGAGAAAAGCGTGCACGACGCGTCGCCCTAAAACGGTCCCATCGCGAAAGAGGCGGCCGTCATCAAATCTTGACACTTTGAGAGGTTCTCCGAGGTTCCTTTTCCTTGGCTCCAGCTTCCATTTCCATCCATCCAGAATCCGCTTAACTGACTGTCACCATGTCGATGCACTTCCTGATCGGTATGCGCACGGACGACTACGTCATCTTGGCTTCGGACAAGTCACAATTTGCCTATGGCGCTATTGTTGTCTCCAAAGGTTGGTCTTTTTGCGATCTGATCGCTTTGAATCGCTCTTATCTGACTTATTTCCCTTACGGTTATGTACTTTATATATAAAACCCACTTTTCAGACCACAACAAGTCGGTCAAGCTCGGCGACAAGCTCTACATGAGCGTGACTGGCGAATCCGGCGACGTGATCAACTTCAGCGA